>JAQGAE010000269.1:0-43718 GCA_034696685.1 Julus scandinavius | reverse complement strand
TAATTGTTAATGTACATATGTTTTCTGTTTTAGAAATGGAGTTGTTCTGCCTTTATAAATGCAATTATTCGCGTTCGCCGCGAAAGTTGGCTCGTGCTTTGCTCGGGGATAGTTCGGGGAAATTTATTTTTAGGCGAACGGTTTGCGAGCCGTTCAGAGATAGCTCGCGAACCACTCGGCTCGCATTCTGCTCGCATATGTATACTCGCCTTTGGATATTGCGCAAATCTAGAACAGCTGTATTGGATAGCCTTTGCCCTTAACCAGGAACTGGGAGGTTTCAAATGCGGTACACGCTTGAGGTCAACGCTTCTTCCAAAAGTTACTTCACTTTTTTACGTCTGTAATGTAAGTTGATGATTTTATCCAAATCCTTTACTTTTAACATTCCTTATTTTCCTTGATAAATGTTGTTTATGTTGAAGTTTACGCTGAAGTATGCATATCGAGCAGTAACAATTAATTGTGCAATAGTGTTTTTCACCATGTGTCTCAGTTATTGTACCGCACTGCAAT
The DNA here is from genome assembly GCA_034696685.1 of Julus scandinavius. Taxonomy (NCBI): domain Eukaryota; kingdom Metazoa; phylum Arthropoda; class Diplopoda; order Julida; family Julidae; genus Julus; species Julus scandinavius. The sequence goes on along the minus strand of JAQGAE010000269.1, from coordinate 43,202 downwards.
ATATTTAAGGGCGGTTTGGGGAATGCTAGTTCCCCGAGGCCTCTTTTCAAAAATTGTTACAAAACTGACAATATATCTTAACCTTACTGGTTTGAATCTAGTTTTTTTTAGGTACTTGAGTTAGTTATTATCCATCTTGTGTATTAATTCAAACTTATATCTAAAGTGGCAAACACTAACTAGAGTATCCAAAATTCATTTTGGCGAGGGCTAGGCTGGTGCGGACAGAATTACAGCATAGGCACAACTTACTAAAGTACAAAAAGCATACATGTTTCAGCAACTATAAATCTAGTCATTTTTTATTGGTGTTAAAAAAAACAAGGATATTTTCTCGTTTTTGTCAGTTAGTGAGTGGTATGCCTATGTTGTAGTGCTCTCCTTACTAGCCTAGTCATTGTCAAAATGGATTTTGGATACTCCAGTTAGTGTTTGCTTTTTTATATATAAGTTGGATAATAAATAAATCAAGTTAAGCATATTTTATTAAATTCGAATCTGTAAGGTTCTGTATTACTGTCAGAAAACTTTGTGTTACTGTATTACAGCCAGAAAACTTCGTGAGCTTTCACAAGTCTCCATACAATTTGAATGTTTGGATAATTCCAGTGAGAATATTCCCAAAAACAATTTTTTTTTAGAAAGATGTATGGTTAGAAAAGCGTACTGAGCAGGAACATTTTTATGCCATTTTATGGTCATCATTTTCTGAAAAAAATACGTTTTGATGAACAATTTTGTTACCTGAGACATGGTTTAAATTTCTACAAGTATAAAAAAAGCTATTTATTATATCCCTTCATCTCCAGACTAATTATGCAAGTGTCATAATATAATCTCCAATAAATAACATGTAATTTATTTATTCACGCTCTATAAATAGAGAAACAACCAGAATGAAGACATATTGTTCAATGTGTAAAACACATTTCTCAGAGCCCATGAGCGACTTAGCAGTAATCACCTGCGTTTCACCATCAGTGCCTAATCACGTGGAAAGATTGGTCCATTAAGTGTCCACTATGTCCACAACAAAGAGATGACGAGATTGTGAATCTGTTCTTCAGTGAACACCAGGATGAAGAGGAGAGAAACTTTAATATGCTGCAGGAGACGATTTTGCAAGGGGATATGTTGAAGGAGGAGATGTTGCAGACGGAGACTGCGATTCAGCTGGGCAACGACAAAGAATAAAACAATCAAACTGCTTGAAGAAGAAGAGGAAAACCGACTTCTACTGGAAGAAAGCACAAAACAATGGAAAAAGGCACTGCAGAAACTCGATGCCCAGCTGATGACTAGTCAGAATGTCTTCGAAGGTACAGAAGAAGCACCAGTTAGTTGAGAATCATTCAACCATCTCAAGGATGGCAAGACTTATTGACAAATGGACTGAATCATATTATAATCAGTTGCTGTTGCTGCCAATTAAGAAATGAAGCATGATGTATGTCATTATCATGCAGTGGCAGACTTGGCAGGTGGCAAAGGGATTTGACTCCTGTGCCTTCTGTCCTAGTCACCCTCGTGTGCCCTTTTCTAACAAAAAAAGGACCTCAAAAGAGCAGTGGCGGCTCGTGAACAGACGCTGTGGAACTGCAGCGTGCACCCCTCTCACTTGATTTTATCGATAACATTTAATATAATGAGTCCTTTTTTTCTTAATTCTTTCTAATTGAATTTATTCTTTATTTATTCTTTAATTTATTTAATTAATTCTTTAGCCATTGAAGTGTGCCAATGAAACAAGAGCTGCAGGCCAGGCTGCGAGGGAAAGAGCAGTCACTCCCACAGCGCAGCACCACCACTAATTGTAGGTATGAACTGCCACTGCAAAGTAGATAAAACAACTAGTAGACTTCATACCAAGAAGATTGGTAGAAGTCATCAAACATAATGGTGGTCCTACAAAATATTAGTTAGCCACATACAGTATGTTATTGTATACTTTTTACAGTGTCACATTACTTATGTCACATCTGCAACATGTTTTTTCTTAATTTTCTTTTATTTAATGATTATTGTCATTATTTGTTAAATTAAAATGGTATTAAAACAAATTTATAGTTGCCAAGTGGTTTTATTTTGTTAATTTGTGAAATTTTACTGGTGTCTTATCAATTATGTTGTGCACTGTATGTATATATGTTTCATATTCACATGAATAATAGTTAAGGCATGCAGGAATCACTATATTCACCTGTTTTAACTGCATGGTTCCAGTTTTTCCTCCAGAGGCAAACGTTTAACGACATTAGCACAATAAAAACGGCCGTCATTTAGAATATGCGAAATTTAGAATATTGGGAAGTTACCACAATACAACAGAAAAGTGTGAAACTCCAACTGGCCGAAAAAGTCCCATTGAAACCCACGAAACGATGACTGGCCAAAAATTACCCCCACTGTCCCAAAGTATTCACATTTCATGGTATTGAAAATCATAAACTACATCTATTGTCGATTTAGCATTGGTTATCACCCAATTTGAATCATTTAATATTGTTCATGCGAGAGGCTTGTAAGCCTATCACGTGAAGGAGCTAATTGTATCCATTGTATCTAACGAGATCATTCTTGTTGAAAAGATTAGTTAAGATTGATGGAAAACTTCCAACATGGGCTCAAAGATGAGTAAATAAGTCACATGTTCCAAATATCTCAGCAGAAAATATTGTACTATAAAATTGAACTTTTTACCTGTAGGCCCATCAGCTCCGTCAGTGAGGAAAAATGGGGTTCCTATTTTCTCTATTGATTGTTTGTAGAATACGGGTGAAACAGTTGCAGATTTAATGGACATTTAATAAACTATAACTGAAGATTGTTATGGTCAATAAATGTTGGGTAAAAGTTCGCTTTAGGCGTCTGTTCAATGAACTGATTAACTAAAATTATACATTATAAAAATTTCCACGCATTAAAAATGTTGACATCGCTACATCTACAAAGCACTTTGAATGAATATGATGCGTGATTACAATGTATGTTGCTGCCCTTGATGCCTAAAACAAACCAATGATGACCTTTTTCACATTCACACCTGCGCAGATTATCTGTGCAGAAGGCGCAAAATTGGACATGTGGACCTGCAGCCCATCCAATAAATTTTAAAGCGCCCCTTCTCGCCACCAATCCCACGATATTTTTACAAAGAGTTCGAACAGTTTTCTAAAAAGTTTGAAAAAATTGTTTTTGTTATTTTTATATCAAATTTTTTTTTCGATTAAAGGAAATTCCCCACCTACCTATCCTAGTTTTTGAACATGACAAATACTCCCGCGTAACGGTTCCCGTCGGCTGACCAGCCGTTCGAATCGGCTAACCAGCCGCTCTTATCTGCTACTTAGCCGTGTGAATCGGCTACCCAGCCGCTATTATCTGTAACTCAGCCGTTTCAATCGGCTTACCAACTGACTAAAACACGTGGTTGTTACGGTACCAGTGTTGTCAAGGGTTACGTGAGGCATTAAACCTTCGCCATTTTTAAATGACCTTTGGCTAGTCGGGACAGTCCTTCCTGTTTTAAAAATCGGGGAAGGAAAGTGTTATGATATTGAAGGCAAGCCGACAGGCAGCGCCCCGTGTGTCGGGATGGTTCCCTCACCTGGCGATTAAAACGCAACTGTTTGGATTTTCTGCTGACACTTCGAATTTTGTGCGGTGGACAGAGGTTGTTTTCAGAGTTACTGGCCTAAGGAACCCTGAGAGAGCTTGTGTCGCGTTATTACAAGACGTTACTTCCATGTCAAACTGTCATTGCTGTTCGTCAGGTTGATAGAGTTTAAACAAAAAAATAAGTTGTCAACAAACGCCGATATTAGCACGTTGAGAATGGCAGTTTTGCGTCTTATCAGTCAAGTAAGTTCAGTCTTTTTCCTCTGAAACGTTACTGTTTACACCTGCTTTGTGTAAAACGTGTTCGCCTTTTTCATTTCATTTGGTTACATAAAAAAACACAAATTTCAGTTAATTCATTAAAAATGAATGTTTCAAATTTTTAGATTGATTGTAAAATTTAATCTGTTTTGTTTAGAATGTCAGAATGTTGTGTGATGAAATTTCAGGTAGATTGTTTTAAAAAAGAGAAACATCTCAAAATTCTACAAAAAGTTCAGTGCGGTATGGGAAGTCCTTACTGCATTCACATGCAAATTTCATTGTTAAAATGTATTTTTAAGCAGATCAAGTATATATAATTTGTATTGGATGGAGAAAATTGTGAAATATGTAGGTAAAGCTATGCTCTGTGACCAAACCATGGAATTCCTGAGTTTAAAAAGAAATTAAAATCTAATATTTCTTCACCAGAGTAACGCACCGTATGCAATGTCTCCAGTTTTTTTATTCAGCAGTTAGTGCACTCAAGACTCCATTCAATAACCTTTGCAGTAGTAAAAATTGATCTTTTAAATCGTCATCACTATGAAAAAACGATACCATTCTTAACGCCTATTTAAAAACAAGTTAATAACAATGACATGTAACATTCCCATGTCAAGACATTGCTATCACACCTACAGGATAAAGAACGTAGAAAATTTAACAATGCTATTTTAGAAGTTTCCCATCCTTTTCCATGTATAAATAAACTACCACATTTATCCAATCAATTGGTATGAAATATAGAAGGGTTTTTTCAATGACACTAAACACTGTCACTGAATTCTAACTTAAAATAACGAAAAACAAGCCGTAACCCGACACGTTGCAATCTCTCTCTCTTCTTACCACACAAGTTGACTTTCTCGAAATGGGGAACGCAAATTTTGACTTAATTGGTGGTGTGTATTGCCAGTTGATCATGTGCGACATTTTCAGATTGTCATACTCTTATCACGTATATTGAGTTTTTTAGGTTGATCAGGCGATCTGTATATTTTTTCCATATATTTATACGTTTTTTAATTGAAACTGACAGTTAAGAAAACATTGGCAGAAATCCCTTGCTTACTTTTCAAAACTGCGATACCGAAACACATCTGCAATTTTAATAACTTTTAGATATGAACCGAAATCCAAAATTTAAATGCATTCTCGATCTTTGCTTAAACCGTGTTTTGTACAAAAATTGTCATCACTTGACGAGATGTTGCCATATACTTCTATAAGTAGGTGTTAACCCAAATATCGTCATGTTCCATATGCCTGAAGACGTATATGACCATGTGTCATTGACTAATTGCCCATATATGTGACAGAAAACGTATATATAACTTATAAGTATAAATGTGGCACTGCCAAACTACAACACATGATCGTATAATGCAATATTTGCTTCATTGGTTATATTTTTGAATTTCTAGACATGCATGTCTAGACAAGACCTGTACAGGTATGAGTTTAGTGTGTTTAATTTCTGATATGTTCACATACCGTGAAATATGAAATCTTGCTTATGTGTGCCATATACAACTTCTCCATCTGGGGAAATCCAGAAACGCGTGGTTGAACACCACAAGCAAAACCATGTCAACATTTCTTGCTACAAAGTCTTGTTGTTTTGGGGGGATACACGTGTAAGCACGTGTACATCAGTTACGTCCATAAGGCACGTTACAAGATAAACCGTATCAAAGATAACTGGCATGCAGGCCAATAGTACAAACCCTGTGTACTAACTCGCAGTTTTTTGGTGAACTTTGGATAAACGACTTTGATTTTTGGACTCTGTCCTCCTGCAGCTCAAACTAGAAAAGTTTTTTAATGGAGGATATTAAGTCATTGACTTGTCTGAAGTCTGGCCTTGGTGGTGCGCTTATCATGGCTCAAATGGTGCAAACCTTGCTCTTTACTCTATCCCTATAAAGCCTAGTTGGTGATCATTAACCATTCCTCTGTCGTGTTCAAAGTGTGCCGTAGCTGTAATCGATGTAAGTCGAAACTTGCCTTTTTTAGAAATCAGTAGAACTTGTAAATAAAGTGAAGTTATACGATTGTTGATGGGCAAAGTTAGCAGAGTAAGAAAAGATGACACCAGTAATTATTTGAGTAGATTGATTTTCGTAGCTAAGAATAGCAAATTGAGAAAGTAGCATGTCTTCAATGACGTTCATCAAGATCATAAAGCTTCTTATTTAAGTTAAAGAGATAACCAGGGTGGACAAATTATATAGGATCATGTTTACCATATTACTGTCGTATTCCATACATCGTTGTCCCTGTACAGTATATACAATTTTAAGTGATTGCTAAAGCTATTTAAATAAGGTCTACAAGACGTTAGTTACATTCCAACACGTGATACCAACATTCCGCGAGTGTGACAGAAATGTTCCACTCTCTAAATTGGGACACGTTGAGGTCCAGACGCGAAAAGTTATCTATAGGGTTATTCAAACGTTGTAGTCTTTCTTGTAATTCACATCTTGTTTCTCGTATATTAATGCCTAAGGACCACTTAGGAGTAGACATAATCACTCAAATCCTTTGACCGAGCTTCGTGCCAAGAAGGGTGCTTACTATTGGTCCTACGTTTTGCTTGCGATTAAACGATGGAATAGCCTTCCTGGCGAAAGTTCAGATTTAGTAAAAATTCAATCTAACAATGATAACTAAGTCGCTACTGACGTAGGAGCATTCTCCTGAAATGATTGGATTCGACCTTATCCTGGTGAAAAAAACAATAGAAACCAATAGAGATTTCTATTGGTTTCTATTGTTATTTGGACACTTTATTGATTTTAATTGTTTTCCATGGTTCATGTATTGACTTCTATTGGCTTCTATGTTTAATTAAGCTGTATTGACTGAACGATGGAAAACAATAAAAAACCATAGAAAACAACTGAAACCAATAAAACCAATACAAATTTTCTATTGATACCAATAGAAATCTATTGTTTTTTTCACCAGGGTAAACTTGATTAATCATTGAAACTTGGGAATTTACATTTAAAAAGTTTACATTGAATTTTTATTATCAGTACAATTTTTACACATGGACCCTGGGTCCTTGTGCACCTTTCAATTTGTTGTAAAAGAGAATATTGATGACATTGAGTGTAAAAATGGTTTCAGGATGAACAATTTTCCATAATAAGGGAGTTTAATTAAAGTCTAGAATCTAATCCAGGTGCTTTTGTAAGCTCTGGTTCCCATCATGTCAGACTTGGAATGTTTTGCACAAGGCGCCAGTCACGGTTTGTCTTTAAAAAAGTATACATCCATAAATTCATATAATTTGGGGTTATTTTTTGCATTGATTATACGTCTAGAACCTCAAACATGTTTTCGGGTTAGAACTTTGGTATCAGGAGGAGACGAACCGTAGTTCAACTTTTTTAACCCTTCTGTCCAATGCTTGCGTGTTGTTTGGCTCCATGATGAAACTAACGGCACAAATTGCGTGCCAGCAAACATGTTGGGAGGTAAAAAAAAAGCTCTGGTCAATGTCCAAGTAGTGATAGGGTCGGAGTTCATCAGTTCTGTTCGTGTTGCATGCGTGACTTCTACTTTGTTTCATTTTGGCATCATGGTCCACCAATATGATAATCTATAGTAAAGGTTAACTTGGCTATTTTTCCATTCTTTTTTTATTCTTAGAAAGTACAAGGATTTGTTTTGTACATCCTTTTTTTATAGTCGTTGCCTTTGATCTTTGTTTGGGTATGCAATCTAAAACTGTAGACCAGGAACAACTATTAATTGCCATCGTGGAAATAAACCGGAATAAAAACTAACATACATTAAAATTTCAACCTTCAGTCAATGTAGCAAAAAAGGGGAGAAAATCCATGTTGCTAATTCTGTCATTTTGTGGCGAAACTTGAACCTAGTTTCATAAGGAATCACGTTCGCTAATCGTGATTTCAACGGAACGCAGATACTCGATGACACTGTCACTGATAACAACCAATGCTGCAAAAAGACAGCCTGCTATAGTTAAAAAATAAAACGTGTAACATTCCATGACAAACGTTTCTGCAGAAAGATTACTAGTTCAAGCATGCTAAAAAAAACTTCAATTAAACCTTGTGAAGTTTGCTACACTTGTAGAATCTTTTAAGATCCTCAAAGGTACAAGTACTACAGTAGAACATTTTATGCATTTAGAAAGGTTATTCGTTTACACAGGATGGGTTTACAGGTTCTACTGTAGTTTAAATAGGTTCAATATGGAACTGTTATTCTGCCATAGTGTTTATGTACTAAGTACAGTGCTCAGACACTAAAAGAGCATAGTTTATACATTCATTGCAAAGTAGAATTTCTCCTGATCATGAATATTTCATGGAAAACAAAGATTTGCTTAAAGTTGTTTAAAATGGTCTATTTTTTTTCTAAAATTGTAGTAGGTACTGTCCATTGTGTACAGATCAAGATAACAGGGGTATTCATTATCACAGACACAACAGTGACTAGATAAGATAAGACTGAAATTCTAAATTGTGGAAGAAAACGTGAATGTTTGTTATTAGTCAGAGATACGAAAATGTTCGCACTTGCCATTATCGTATCTCAACATACGTGCCATCCATATTCATACTTTTTTAGAAATGGTACATATATGTCCATGTTTTTTTTACATTTAAGCTGGATCACAACCCTATCACTTTCAATGGGTGAAGTTTTAAAACACAATCACAGCCAAATAAAAAGAGATTAATTTGCACATTCTGCCAGCAGGTGGCAGCATGAGAATGCAAATTAACGGACATTTTTCAAACCTTTTTATTAATTTTAAAAAATCTACCATTTCAAATTGGAAAACAAAAAAGTAATACCATGGCTGATTTATCAAGCTATTTTAAACAATTTCTATTTGTATTTAATCTCTTTTTGTTTGGTTGTGATTGTGTTTTAAAATTTCACCCATTGAAAGTGATAGGGTTGTGATTCACCTTGAAGAAAATGGCATAATATGTTACAAATGGCCCTAAATGCTGTCAGACATGTGTGTTGCAGTTGTACATGGCTGACACATGGGGTTTGAAATACATAGGACATAATAGGGTACTCAAACTAACTTTCCACTTGGACAGTTTGACTATCTGCATTCGGCCCACATATGGTGCACATGCGCAGTAGATTCATGAGCTCTGAAAAGGTCCACAAGTTGAGTGTCTTTTGCGAAATGGGCACAAATGCAGCTTGCACAGGCCTGTCAAGATAGACTGCAAGATCAACTTTCAGTTAAAAGCTCTTTCAACAGCACTTCTAAAGCCACATTGCAGTAGGTTCAGCCTATTAGAAGGGTATTTTTTTTAAAAATTGGGTCAGCACATGTAGAATGAACCCAGTTAACTGATTAGACTGCAGACACGTGCGAAATTTTAGGGTCTATCTGAGTACTCCTACTGTAACATGTCCCCATATAAATTACCTGGGAAATGTCAGAAAATGTATTTGTTTTGAACTATACATAATGTCTACTTATTCAATGTCCTTTGCTGGATACAATGTTTGATACAATGAAGGGACTGTCATTAAGTGCCACGATTGAATAATAAGAACTATACCATTGATACTTTATGCAACTGGCCATTTTTGGCACTGTTTCGACCTATCCATTGACATTAATTGGACTTAGTTTATGTAACATTATTATTAAGTGCTGGCCGTGTGTCCAGAATGTGGTAAACATCTCAAGGGCAACTTAAAAATGGAAATCTTACCCAGTGTCAGTAATTCGAGAATAGTATGCTGGCAACACTTTAAATCTGGGTTTGTAATTTATGAGAAATTAAAATTGATGGAATCAAACTGGGAGAGGTGAATGACTGCCGGTTGATGTGGTACGTGTTGTCCTATAAACACGTCCAATTTAGATGCCCTTGAAAGAATGAATTTCTAGTGTTTTTCAAAGTTACAAAATAACCCATGTCTTATGGATTGTTGAATTATTTTGACGACCTGTATTTCATCCAGAATTAGAGCATGGTCGCTTTATCTATGCATTTATTGATATTTCTTGATTACGATAACATTGGAGCTACTTGACATGGAAATGAACAGATCCACCAAAGTTAAAGTGTATGACAAACTGTGTTGATGTTGTTGGCAAATAGCAGTTCCAGAAGATGATACTGGTGTCTGTTATTCGGTGTCACTAATCAATGCATGTGGGTTTTGAATTTATGAAAAACTAAGTTTAGTTAACGCTATCGTCTGACAATAATGCATCAAACAGCTTTAAACTTCTGTTAAAAACATTTGAAAAAGTGTCAGTTTGTCAATGTATGTACCACCCTTTACAGTGTCATCATGCCTAAGTTCCATATTAAATATTTTGTTTGCCAAGCATTATCATTTTTCATTGCAATGATATACGAGATTGTCAATTCATTTGTCAGAAAATTAACTAAGATTATCCCATTATACTATATTAGGGTATGATCTTTTACTACTTTTTCATCTAAAAGGTCTGAAATTGGGTAAATGAGCACAAGTGCGCTTCTGCACGTTATTATGTAAGGTTATTGATGGCAGATTTTGTGTTTGCCATCGGAATTTTAGCTAGGACCAAGACAGAAAGATGGGCAGGTCATAAGAACATGTTCCACATCATCTACATGAATCAGACATACAGCCACCAACTTATTCCAGTATTTCAATCTGGAACTGGTTTAAAAGAACCGGCTGTCACATAATCTCCATATTGATTTTACTTTACACTTGGTACTGTAGAATGTTAGGATAATCTTTGATTGCACCGATTGTCTTCAATAGTTTGTCTTTGCCCCCTTAATTATTGGACAGAACTCACCAATGTCAACCTTGCATCTCCTCTGAATCTGTGTCAGTGAGCAGACTTTGGCTTTGCTCAGCAACTAAATACATGCAAATGCATTGTTTATGAGTTTGTGCATGTGATCATATGGTGATGCAAATAAAAGTACCAAGCAAAAGATGGTTGGAATCCCTGAACTACATAATACAAATGGAATTAGTACAAACACGTTTATACATGGATGAAAACTGGTTCACTAGATCAAGACTTGTAGCACCGGACATATACTTATCAATTTCCAGGATGCAACTGATATAATTAGACGTAGTCTTGTTCCAGTAGCCAGAGATCCCTCCTGATTGCCTTCCAGATCACATATGCAGTCAACCAAGTCATAACAAAAATAATTTGTATAATGACGTTTGAATGCCCCATGAGTTCAAGGAATAAGGTTGCTTACATTGCATTTGTTCTTTAACTTCTTTTCAAGTCCAAGGATTGATGTGCCTTGACATCACTGCAACTTTCCTGAAATCTTTGCCCCTCTTTCTAGGCCATCTCTTAACTCCTTGATTGCAAGTGACACAGATCCTGGAAATTTGTCCTCCTTTTTGGTTTCTGAGATATCATGGGCAGAAGGTCCCATACTACAAATACTACTACTGCTATTGCTGAATTTTATAAAGAGCGCAATCTTCTGACAATATGACATCATACTGGGGTGTCCACTATGACTCATCCCCCAATGTAATTACATTGGCTACTATGTTTGGTGTTGTTATTCCTGTGGTCATGTGACTAGTGGGTCATCCCCTTACATTGGCTAGTGTGTTTGGTGCCCTCCATCCTGTGGTCATGTGATCTTTGGAATTTCATTATAAAATATATCCGACAAGACTCTAAACTACAAGTTTACTAGCAACTCAAGTCGTAGCTTAAGACAACGTGAATATCTTTTACAATGCAATCGCTTGGAGTTGGTAACAAAACTGCCATGAAGTTATCGTATAGAAGACATTCGGAATGTATGAGCAAACATTCAGAACTAATGCTCAAACATCTGGAAAACACGAGCAGACATTCAGAATTTATGAACAGACAGTCCTGGTCAGAAAGCATGGTCAGTAGTTTCGAATGTATGGGCGGAGAGTTGGAATGCCTGGACAAACGGCCTGAAAGTATGGTAAGAAAATCAGAAAGCATTGACTGAGTCTGAATGCATTTTACCAGTCAAACACTTGTTAGTTTCTTGATAGGTTGCATTGTTTGTTGACTAACCATTGTTAGGACATTTGTTTATTTCGAACATTGCAGGGCTTCTGGTCACCAAACTAATAACCAACCTTTCCTACATTTTTAGATGATTTCCCCAACGATATTCCTATTCATCAGGAGCGTCACTTACTTGTTTATCGTCCAGTGTGTTCTTCTGGGACCAGCCTATGCTCTGACCCTTTTCTGCGTTGTGACCCACGCCGTGCTGGAACAAGGGCAATCTTTGCTTAGTCAGCTGCTGGGCCAAGGGTCTCGAAAGAAGCCGGACGAACCAAGACGTACCGTCCTCATCAATGGCTGCACGCAGGTTTGTTATTACGCCATGAAGTTCTGCTTTTTGTTTCCTTGTAGAACCTACCATGACAAGTTTTTTTCTTCCTGGAACAGACAACGTCTTTGCATATCGCAAGGGCCTTGCACTCTGCCGGATACAGGGTCGTGGCTTGTGATTTGCCACAGAACTGGCTGAATCCGACACGTTTTTCCAATGCCGTAGACGAATACTACACAGTACCAAGACCGGAGCATGGGGTCCAGGAGTACGTGAAGACTCTTTGTGAAATCGCAAAACTCGAAAAGGTAAGTCATGAATTTCAACAGTTAACAGAGGGGGAATAAGGAAAGGACCCACAAATGAGGCAACCTGATTTTTCTTAGAGTCCATGCATTTTTAGCATAACTATTAACAAAACCTAAAGCCGGCTCTCCACCAAGACGTACATGTAAGTATATACAAGTATTTACACACATATGCAAAAAAGTTTGTAAAATCGTGTTTATACGTAGATGTATGTCTTGGTGGAGAGCCGGCTTTAGTTTTTCAAAAAAAAAGTAGTTTTTTTTTCCTGAAGTGGCTCTTTTGGCACGTCATTTATGATTTGTCAGAAAGTGTGCTAAAAATACAATGTTATCTTTAAAAAAAACCTCGCCTATGACCGCCTTTGTTATTCCTCATTAGGGATCCTCAAAAATTTCTAAAAACATACTAAAAATCCACCGTTAGTGACCATTTTTAAAAAAACATGCCACATTTCGAAATCTCCCAAATTCAGTGTTAGTGATATATTTTTCCTAAAAGGTTGTCTTAATCTTATTAAGAATCCTCAAAAAGTTGCAGAAAGTGTGCAAAAATTCACCATTAGTGATCATTTCTCGCACAAATTTCGCCTACGGCTTGCCGTGACACATTCAGAAACCTCAGAAAGCGTGCTAACAATTCAGCATTAGTAACTATTTTTCTTATTTTCATCGTGTCCTCACTTGATGCCACTTATTAGAAACTCTACCCCATACACAGAAGCTATTAACTTCTATTAGCAGTCTTTCACCCTCCCTCACTTCTCTATATACATAGATCATTAGTTACACGGTATTATTTACAACTCATGTGTTGTACCCGTTCACGTGACATGTTGATGTAACATTATATCACTTATTTTGATAATATAAGCTTGTTTGCGTGGATTCTTAAGGAATTGCAAGTCAAACCCGCATATTTTTTTTTCTTTCAAGTTTAATGATCACGTAGGCCGAAATTACATTCTTGTTTTTATATTGTATAAAACTTGGATATGTTATCCATATCAGCATTACCTGTAGATTAATCAAAGTATTTTAACTATTTTAAAATTTGAAGCAATAAGATAACATGTTGAAAAATGAAAAATATATTTAGACAAATGTTCCAGACAAAAATGAAGAATGACAGATATGGGGCATAATATGGCAATATATATATTTGTTCCCCCCAGGAAATGTTAAATTAAGCCAACTTGGGTTCTGGGGCATATCTAAACATTAAACAGCATGACAGAACAGATATGACACAGTTCTACTGTTATTTAGGCTATGTCACAAGGATGTAAACAGTAGGAAATGGTTGTTAATTTGAGAAGTCAATTCTGTTGACACCTGAAAACAAGTTGACCCAGTTATGGAATTCAGCGTCTTTTCCACACGTAATTTTTCTAATTTGTTGACCTTTGGGACACGAGTTCAAATGTACCACTCGCCTCGTTTGTGTCCTATGTGCTCAATACGTGACATAAGCAACGTTAACTTGTTTTTGTTTACGAATCATCACGTAAACAACTTGTTTATACTATGTATATGTCCAGTGTTAGTTGGTTCTAGTTGTCAACAAATAATTGAGGGGCTTGTTAACGTCACGCGCATGAACATTGTACTTGCTGGTTAGTACAGATTTCAGCTAATCGTGCATTTTGGAAAACATGCTTATCTAAAACTGCTAAGATCAGTCAAAACATAAATGCTTTTTTTCAGAAAATGGGACGCAACTTGCTGAAGTAATTGCCAGTCAAATTTAAGGGCAATTGAAAATGGTCTTTGTTAATTGTGCAATCACTGCTGGAAAAATTATATGGCCCTTACACAATGCCGGATTAGCCATATAGCAGAAGTAGCAAATGATACGGGCCCCACGAAAAGTTTGTTTGTAAAAGTTGTTTTATTTTATTATCATACAAAACCTAGGGCCTCTTGGTAACATTTGCAATAGGCCCCGCTATGGCTTAATCCGGCACTGCCCTGACTTGTATATGGGAGATGTTTTCAAACATGGATATTGGACAATGAAATCCCTCTAATATTGTATTACAAGGACATAGATGTTTATAGACATATAGAATGATAACTATTGTCATGATATATAACTTGCATATTCAACAGTCTTCTGACTTTTCAGGTGGACGTGTTCTTCCCAGTCGCAACAGCAGCCGGAGTTGTCTACGATGCATTGGCCAAGTCACAACTAGAGCGACAAGGTTGTGAGTGTTTCATCCCGAGTGCCGAACATGTTCGGAAACTCGGCAACAAAGCAGCGTTCTTTGACCACGCCTCGAGGTGTGGGTTTAACATCCCACAATATTACAAAGTCACCTGCATCTCTGAGATCATGCAACTCTACGAGAGCGGCATCCTCAACAAAAACGGACCATTCATGCTCACCAGTATAAGGTGAGATGATTACCCTGTAGTAACGTCCTAAAAACGTAGGAGTTGTAGGAAACTAAACAGACAATTATCTTATCCTCGGCAGGTGCAACAACAAGTACAAGCAAGACAGCGTACTCATGCCTCGAACCATCGAAGAGTTTATCACCAACATCGGGGAGTACGATAGTTACAGCTGCACTTTGCTGTTGCAGGTAAATATACCATACATGATCTTGTCACGCTAGAAACAAAGTTATTATTTGCCATTAATGCTTACAATTTCAAACTAAACGTGTAGCAACACATTCGAGGTCGAAACCTAACCACATCCACCACCATCTTAGAAGGGAAGGTGATTGCCCATGCTGCAACCTATTGCGAAGCACCCTACGAATACGATCCAGTGCAGACTTCAAATAGTCTTTCATGGATTCAGACTTTTGTTAAGGTAAGATCTAGGACCGCACAAAGTCCTCGTGTGAATTCCCTTCCAATTGCAAATCTAAGGTAGTTTTACATCCTCAGATGTATCCACACAAGCTGACTGGTAACTTCATTTTCAACTTTGTCGTGAGCTCCAAAAAGCAGAGACTTTACCCAGAAAGCTGCGTGCCTGGAGTCGGTGTTGCAGTTATGACGTTCCCACCAGAAAGGACTTTGGGACAAAACATTCTTACAGACGTTCCTAGCAAAGTGTAAGTGTAAAATCGAGAATTTAGAATTCCTAAACAAGACCTTCACTTTCCTAATATTCTGAAACTTGATAAAACGTTATCAAGAGCTTGTTACCGCCATCTAACACATCAGAATTGGCATCGTTCTAATTGACAATTGTATTTACTTAGGCCACTTCAACCAAAGGAATGCCGTCCAGTCTACTGGTTCTACGAAGAACTTTGGAAAACTGGGACATCTTTCCCAACTCTCCACAATCTCTATGGCTGGCTGTGGAAAATTCTCGTTGGCCGTGAGGCATTATTTTGCTTCAGTGACCCGTTGCCGTTCATCGCCCTGAATCACTTGCACATGCCCTTCCTCGTCTTTGTCAGCCTCCTCCAGAGGAAGTACTGGTCGGTCATGAACTTCCGAGCTGGCAAACTGCAGAGCTAGGCAGAAAGAAGATGAAGTTGCCGCTCCTTATGTGGCATCAAGTCGAAAATCCAGTGTGACAATTGCTCAAAGATACAAGACAGCGACACCAATTCTGACTGTCTCAAGCCAACATTTTATCATTTCGGAACTTCTGAAATGCGCAGAATTGTTTTCTGCCTGCAGTCGACCAAAGAAAAACATCACGAAGCCATTTTAGACGTACACACAGACTGATTAAAAGTACTTTTAGCAAGGAATGACACGAGTGTATGATGATGAACATCTAATGAGAGGTAAAATGCAAGCCCCGTGTGGAATGTGTAGTTTTATGCTTTTTTAACAACACAACAACTAATCTATGTGACAGTTGTTGGCAAGTAATATATTCATTGGACAGAACTTGCATACTCAAGTTTGTTATACGTTTTCCGACAATCCATTCAGTAATGTCTGGGAAAAATCTGCCATAACCCGGAAATCGAACCTGAAACGTTACTCCAAAAAGACATTTACCGGCCATATTTGAGTGTAAAGTTCCGGGCTTCAATGTTGACAATGACATTATAATGTTAAAAGACACTTTAACAGCGACATAACAGTGCCGCATTATGGCGTCCATTGCAACATTGAAGCCCCTATTTTTAGAAGTATTTAGTATCAGTCACATGTTTCTATCAAAATTTGTATTACAATAACCTTCATATGTTTGGAATTCACATCTGTGACAAGGTACCCCTCTCTTTTTTTGTCACTATTTGTATTATGCTTATTGTTTTTAAGTTTAATTTTATTGTATTTTAATACTGATCATGGCTTTATAACCATCGCTATTTTTTTACTTCTGTGAAGTAACTTGTATAGTCAGTTCCCGAACAAGGGACAGGATAGAAAACAACGAGGGTACTACGTGTTTGTGCCTGAACCGTAATCTGAGTCAAAACTCAGGTTTCTCTCTTGCTATCCATCATCTTAATTATTTCATCTCTTAAGCGTTCTAATTTACAGTTGTAACATCCTAGTACTATTGCTGTAACTGTGCGCTTTGTTCAGTAGTGTCCAATCGCTGAAGTCGTGTAAAGACCTCTGTTATTTCTGTCCGTAAGATAACACTAGTCTGGCAACTTTCCCTGATCATGGCGAAATACATAAGGTGTGCAGTGATTGAAATCACAAATTCTATATTTGCAGAAAGCGTTTGTAAATTGTACAATATATTGGAATGTCAGAATAATGATTTGTTGACTAATCCGCAACTTATGAGTGTTGTAGATGAATTTGCTGAACCATTTGCCATAAATTACTAAATAATTTTCTCTCGATATCTGACATGAGTGTTTATGCAAGTTCCAAACTGTTGAATTACATCATTATTTGGAGAACAAATATGCACACTTCTATTTTAATATTGAACATGATATTTGGAAACCAAGTTATTAGATAATCTGTAACAACTTGCAATGTTGGTATTGAAGCAGTAGTTTGCACTTTACTAAAATCCAAACACTTGATTAGGTGATTCAATTTATAGGTATTTTTATACATGCAAATAAACTGAAATTTATTAAACTGTTTCCAGTATTGTATATGCTGTAGACAAAAAGATGCTGGCATGCTGATAGAATTGGTAAAACTGTTTATCAAATTGCAGAATAACTAAATGCAGCACTAACTTTTTGCAGCAAACCATTGGTTTTTACTTCTAAATCAGGCCCCTAAAAAGTTCCTCAATAGAACACGATACTGCTTTAAACCCAGTAATATGTTGGAGTAAGTTAGTACGAGAACTGGAACTTGAGAACAGCGTTACATAGTGATCGTACTTTTTTAAATTTTAGTAGTGTGGCACTGTAGATAAATTTGTAGAAATAAAACATTGATGCTCAATTTTTAACCCATTTTCCATAACATATCCTAGGTGAAATTTTTCTAAACAAATGAAGTTATAAACAACATTAACTAAATCGCTATAAAAAATTGCATGCAACAAAATAATAATGCAGCACGCCAGTGAAACGCCACCGGAAATTTTACATCTTATATATTGAAAAATGAAGAGAGGTTGCAAAGTTGAAAACAAATCGAATAATTTATTCTCTACAACAACACTATTCTGCAGCACAAGTTTACTACCAATTCCTAAGTATCATTTCGAGGGATCTTTTAGAAAATAAACTACAAATTTTCAGGCTGGCAGCTTGGTAAAGATATCCACTGAATATTTCCATTTATCAAGACATCTGTTCGTGAAGAAGATTCCATGTGTAACACCTAAAATAAGAATTCCATGACATGCATTAGACCAAGCAAACGTTTACAACCAGTGCCATCGAATACTGATCAATTTCCAAGAGAAATGTCAAGCTTCTCACAGAATCATTTTTGCATTTCTTAGGCTTAGATTCCCTTCACCTGAACATCAGAAAATTATTTTTTTAAGAATTCCGGTTCGTACCTGACGCCTAACGTAATAGACGAACCATTCCAAAACCTCGGGATCATCGCATTGGCCTTGTAACATCCTTCGCCACAATGCATTCGCAAGTACTTTGTCACTGCTTTGCAAACCCTGCCAAGCGGAAATGTCGTTCAGAAACAGTTTTTTCAGCCACTAAGATTAGGTTCAGGCAAGAAATTACCTCATCGTACAGGAATAGGGCTGCCATAAATTGTTCGTTTAAGTTATTCAGCTGTTCCTTCCTTTTACTGCTGGCAGTATCCTAAAAAAGGAACCGATTAACTGATACTGTGCTCATTGGTAATGAGAAATTGAACAACGACACCACATCAACTGACCCCGAGCTTTTTCGACCTAGCTTCGGCATCGCGCCACAGCGTTTCCACCAAGGCGTTTCGCACTTCCCTCCCAGGCTTTCCCTCGTGCATCACCCGGACCATGCTCATCCACACGTGAAGCTCGGTAATGAGAAACCAGGAGAAGAACGTGTCCTGGAGATTAGCCACTGAAAAGAATCCATTGAGTTTGCGTGTTTCATCGAGCAACCTCGTTTAGCGAGTTACTCACATTTTCTAAAATCTTCGAAATTGACTCCATCCGTACACTTCTCGTACAACTTGAACCCTCCGTGCCGAAGAGCCTAAGATTATGCAGCATTAGCACTTTGGTCAAAACTACGTGCATGGCTAGAAGTTGATTTAGGAGAACTCACGGTCTTTGAAAATTCAACTCCAACTAACTTCCTCAACAAACGTTTTGGCCATGGGACATCTGTTTGTTCAATAGACAACTTGGAAATCGACCGGGAGCCCTATGCATACAAATGACTGTGTATTAGGCTGGATGTCGACAAAACTATGGCCAACTGCGACGTTCCGTGTGGTGCAGTAACTCCATGGAAAAGGGTAGTGGACAAGGATGAAAACAACGTAAAAACCAGTAAAACTGATCACTATCACAGCGGTCTTCAAACTTTTAGATCCCGTCGTAACCCTATCATTGGTATGTTATTTATTTCAAACATAAAATTTAAGAAATGCAGTGATACAAATTTTACAGTACATTTTAAACCAAAATTGCAACAAATAAAATACAGAATTTAAATGTATATATAATATTCAAATTTAGCATGAAAATACAGCAGTACTGAACTGTCTAGCTCAGGACCACTTACTATTTAAAATGCAGACTATCTCTTATAGTTGATGCCACAGTTGCAGTTTCATATTTGGCTGTCTTGAGCTCGTCTTAGCATTTTTTTCTGTTCAGCTGTGGTATGTAGATGGGACTTGAGATAGTTCAATCTCAAGCTCATGCGATTTGAGCAAGACTTTTTTTTTGTAATATACTTTTATAAAAAAAATTTACCTAATATGATTATCAATCATGAATGATTTTAAGTTGAATCTATCACTCATTGCAATTAATAAAATTTTACATCAAATGATATACCAGGATAACAAAATAATTGTATAGAAACATGGCAGGGTCCCTGAAAACGTTCCATGGAACCCCGGGGATATGCAGAATAGTTTGAAAACCGCTGAAATATCAGGAAGTGGAGATTCAAAACCAGGACAGTTAATTAGTCACTATATCAAAATGTAGTGTTTTAAAGTCAAACCAGTGGTGGAGACGGGACTACACTTGTGCATTTTTGCCCGAACAATCCGAAAGTGATGAGTGTGCATACCTGAATTAAACCAGTGTGGACGTCTTCGGATGGGGTGCTCGCGTTGAAGGTACAAGTAATACCGCGAACGCGCCCAACCTTTACAGGAGACCAAAAGATCGTTCCGAGCGTTTAATTTGGACAGGATGCTTGCTGTGGTCCTCTCAAGTTGGGTGGGACCAAACGAATAGCAAGCAAGAAATAATAATCTGAGAATATCATTGTATTCTGTTTGGTTGTTGTGCTCTTCCGTTTTTTTTTTTTTTTGCGAATACGTCAAGTTCGTTTGTAGTGTTCTTTTTGGTTATTTTACAAACACAATAAGCTTGTTTGAAGGATTCTTTTGTTTACTCATGAACACGAACACGCAGAATACAAACTAACTTTGTTCGGATTGTTAGTTCTCGGATGTTTGTGTGCGTTCGTCTCGTTTCCCTGGTGGAAAAAACAATAGAGATTTCTATTGTTTTCTATTGTAATTTGGCCCATTGTTTTCTATTGGTATCAATAGAAGATTTATATTGGTTTTATTGGTTTAAATTGTTTTCTATGGTTTTCTATTGTCTTCTATTGTTCAGTCAATACAGCTAAACCATAAAGTCAATAGAAGCCAATAGAAGTCAATACAGGAACCATAGAAAACAATTAAAATCAATAAAGTGGCCAAATAACAATAGAAACCAATAGAAATCTCTATTGGTTTCTATTGCTTTTTTCACCAGGGTTGGGCAAACATGTTTAAGTGTGGACTGATTATTAATGGCAGTGGGCATCATATAGATCTTCATGCATTTACAGACGATATACACTTGTAAAACGATAAAAAATAGCAGAATTGCCCAAAATGTAACGCACTTGACTCGTTCCGGCACAAGTGTAGTCCTGGCTCAAGGAGCATCGCATGAAACTGTCATGGTCATAACTTAAATCCAGGATAAGCCTCTCAGCTTGGTTTTGCCTTCACTGGTATTTTATATTACTGAAAACACTACATCTGCAGGTCGAACAAACCATAGGCAGTGCATGATTCGATCCATGGCTTACCAAACTGCAATTCAGAGATGGAGAACATCTCTGTCTGAAGACTGGCAGTCTATTGTGTTCATTGACAAGGGGCACCGTTGTGCAAGTGTACTGACGTGCCTGACCATTCAACAATATCTAGAATTTATTCAAAGATTACAGTATTAAAGCATTGCAGTGCATGCTGAACATCCAACCCATCCATGATATGAGCAAGGATCAGTTACAACATGCTTGCATATATAGCTTTTGCACGCATAAGAGCCACTCAATTGTCACTCACTACTCAAAATAAGCAAAGATAAAAAAACAATTCCTACTGAAATAGTGTTCTTCGTTGATGAAATTCTTGAAGAAGCACGGCAAGTATTCAAAACGTTCATTCTTGCGGTCTTTGGGTTACAGTATTGCTTGCCATATTCACACCGCGATGGCGCCACCTGTCACTGCGTCTGCAAGTCAAGGATGGATATTCGCAGGGTGGCGCATTAATGGGTATTCGTCCATATTGAGGCCTGCCGTTCAAAGGGAGTGAAGAAGTCTAGGCTTGAGCAAAGTTGTTTCAAACGTAAATGTAAGTAGTGTTTCCACAAATATTTTTTATAATCTATAAAGGTCAGAATGTGTATATAAAATGTCTGATTGAATGTATGCTATGGAGGTCTGTACAACATACTTTCTTGATATAATATGTCAACAACCACTGTTTACCGGAGTTACCAGAATCCATCTAGTAGGGTTCTAGTTTTCAACACATGGCAATTGTACGGAGCCTCGCGAAGGCTCACGAACTTTTCTCGTTGTTATTTATAGTAGAGACATACTTTGATACTTTGAGAGGCCCTTTCGACATGTTAATCCGCGAACAATACACTCTTGGGTGCCCTTGAGCCTTCGTACACTTTCGATGTGTGGATATGTCCGGTTACCGTCTTTAGGGCCCGCCATTACGACCAAACCTGTGTTTTGGCCCCAAATGCAAGTTTGTGTCCCAAGCCTCGTATGCACTTAATACAAGTGTACACCTATTCGTATACACTTATAGGTATGCATACACAGCCCTTGATAGAAGCGCCATAAACTGGACGCGTGCTTATAAATCACAGAAGACTACTACAAGGAATTAAGGGGGATTACACCTATCCCTTTCAATGGGTAAATTTGCAACGACACTTACAGCCAAACAAAAAGAGATTAAATAATAATAATAATTGTTTAAAATAGCTTGATGGATCAGCTAGTGCATCATTTTGTTGTTTTTCACTTTGAACTGATGGATTTTTTTTTTAATTAATAAATAAGTTTGAAAAATGTCCGATAATTTGCATTCTCGTGCTGCACGTGCTGGCCGCATGTGCAAACTAACAGACATTTTTCAAACCTATTTATTAATTTTTAAAAAATCTATCAGTTTAAAGTGAAAAAAAAAACCAATATGATGCACTTGCTGATCCATCAAGCTATTTTAAACAATTTAAATTTTTATTTAATCTCTTTTTGTTTGGCTGTGAGTGTCGTTGCAAATTTATCCATTGTAAGGGATAGGGTTGTAATCCCCCTTAAGCAAAGAATTCCTTAAATTTTATTAAGCTGGATCACAACCCTATCACTTTCAATGGGTGAAATTTTAAAACCTGTTCACAGCCAAACAAAAAGAGATAAATCAGCAAGCGTATGATGTCGTTTCTCACTTTGAAATTGTAGATTTAAAAAAATTAATAAACAAGTTTGAAAAACGTCCGTTAATATGCACACGCTGCCAGCAGGTAGCAGCATGAGAATTCAAATTAACGGACATTTTTCAAACTTGTTTATTAATTTAAAAAAAAATCTACCATTTCAAAGTGAAAAACGACATCATCATACGCTTGCTGATTTATCAAGCTATTTTAAACAATTTTTATTTTTATTTAATCTCTTTTTGTTTGGCTGTGAGCAGGTTTTAAAATTTCACCCATTGAAAATGATATGGTTGTGAACCACCTTAAAAGTACCCACATTACAATCCTAGATTACTACTTATCTACCGAACTCTCCATGTCTCATTAACATTAAATTTGCACATGTGTAATTTGAAATACCATTGCCAATGATTACGATTTTAGGGTTCCACGTGAAATTGATATGGTTTGTTGTGTGCCTTTCCACGGCCATTTTTCCCAAATTCGCAAAACAAGTTTGTCGATAATTCACTTACCATCTTGTTGTTTAACGATCGATATACACTCGGGTATTCCATGAAAACTTGAAAATCCACGAGTAATCCATGAAAACTTGAAAAATCCGCGCACAATAACCGAACTTCTGTGACAATGAGCCATCGTGCAGCAGAAACAATACACAACTGACGTTACCTAGACTTGTCATCCGACGTGTCGCAATTACATGAATGAACTTTGTACTTAACTTTCGTTCACGTGACTTTTAATGACGCCTTTGTCCACTGGTCGTAAAGTCTTACGGCGTCCTTTTTTTTTCTCGCCAAGTTTATCATGGTGGCTGAAAAGTCATGGTCATGTTGCATACTAACTTAGGGATCATTCATAAAGGACGTCCCAGACATTCTTTCAAAAATTGACCCCTCTACCCCATGTCCACACGGTGTGTCTATTGTAGCCCAGACTTCCCCCCTCCCCCCACCCACATAGACGTCATTAATTTTTTTCGTAAGGTGTCCAGAATATTTGTTTGAACATATAATGGCCCATTCTAGTATATATTTCCAAGCAGCTATCTCGCTGCCAATTAATTTCACAACATTTTGTCAGATTTTTCTGATTAACAGAAATTTCTGACCTCGAAGGAAATTCCAGCATAGAATTGGTTTTTAACACAAATTTAGGCATAATTCCCGACTTTCCTGAGGTTAAAAAAATAAAAAGACATTTGGAACTGGGGGCACATTTCTTCTGGTTAACTTTCCTACCCCATATCCATGTGGGTTTTTTAACTATTTTTTTGAAAAAATGGACCATTTTTAAAGGAATTTTGGGGACATCCTTTTTGACTGGTCCCATGTAAATAACGTCGCCAACTATCGTGTGAACGAATCTAAGGACTTGAATAGGATATTCCTGCCACCAAAGTATAAATGTGAACAGAAAAGAAAGGCATTTATGAAAAGCTTCAAATAAACTTTTTTTTAAAATAAAATAAGCAATAAGACATTAGAAATCGTAAATACAATTGGCCTAAGGGAATAAATAACCTTTCTCCTGGGGCACAAGGACGTGGTGATAAAAATTTAAATACATTTCCTTATTCACAAGGCCCCATATGTGGATAAAAATGCTATATAAAGTGAATACATGCCCATACTTGTCCATTTCATATAATACTACCATGTATTTGACATTTCATCCACAGCTACTGTATGCAATTAACATTAAGGGGATCTCTTATAAATTTCGCCATTTTTTCATAATGTTAGGAAACATGGATGTAAGTGACACCTTTATTCGAGAGTTTGACCTGGATAGCAAACACAGCCTTAGCATCCACCAGGTCTTCGTAGGAGATGTTGGATGTGTGGTATGGGATGCCGCACTCGTGCTGGCCAATTACCTGATTACAGCTTCGGATACAAAAGAAGATCACCGGCTGCTTTTGAAGGAGTCTTCTGTGGTCGAGTTGGGTTCTGGTACAGCATTGGTTGGCATTACTGCAGCGTTTTTAGGGTGCAAACACTCTTGCAACATTCTTGAATTGAACAAATAGAAGAACTCGCCAGTTGTTCCAATGTCCCACTCTTGTTTTTCCCTTTCAGGGCCAATGTCGTGGTTACCGATCTAGAAGAATTCTTGCCTTTAATGCAAAAGAACATCGACTCCAATCGAGACTCTATCAAGGGCAGTGTACGAGCCCAGGTCTTAAGCTGGGGCATGGAAGCAAATAACTTGAGGAAACCGCAGTACATCTTGGTTTCGGATTGTTTGTATTACTCAGAGGTGAAAGTTCATCTTGGAAAAGTTGATGAAGCAATCAGTTTGGTTTGGAATGATGTTGTTTTAGCTACTTATTGGTTTGTTTAGTCCCTGGAACCCCTTGTGAAGACCTTGTGCGATTTAAGCAACTCTGATACTAAGATCTTGTTCTGCTACGAACAACGGGAATCACAACGCAAAAGAGAACTAGAAGTCAAATTCTTGCAAGTATGTAGATTTTTTCATAAACTTTAAAACTTTCTACCCAAGTGGAAATGTCGTACATGTCCCATGCATCCCAGAATCTTCCATATTCTAATACATGTGACCCTTGTCATACTGTACATGGACATACATGTGTTCATAAATATAAAGTCGGAAACATTTTCTTATAGAATTTTTTTTTTTAAGAATTTTTTATAAGGGATTTTTCCCGTTTAAAAAAAATTTCCCAACGTGGGAACAATCTGGTGTTTAACACGAATTTCAAGCATAATTCCCGACTATTTAAAGGTGATAAAAATTCAATCATATTCACCTGACTTTCCCGTCTGCTGCATGGAAATGCTGATAATGCATATTTCCATATGGGACATGATTTTTCCACCCAAAAACATAAAAAACAACTTATTAGTCTTTTTTTGTATTTTTCAGCAAATAAAAGAAAACTTCAGTATCTACAAAGTACCCAAAGAGCATTTTAATCCAGACTGTTATAGTCCAGATATACATATTCTCATTTTTCAGAAACTGTTATATAATAAATGTTAAAGGTATATAAAAAAACTGATGGTTTTTGTGTCATTTAATGACATATACTACAATAATGGTACCTTATTTTGTTGCAAACCTAGTGGAGCCTAACATTCCTTGTCATATCAACCAACATCTTGGAAAAAATGAGAAATCTGTGAGCAGACAAAAATTTCACATAGTCACAAGACAAGTTTCTTACTCACCTTCATGATGCAAGTTAACCATGTGCCCATGCCAGATCCAAAACCATCCATGTGATGACATGTACAGATTGTAGATATGGTCCTATTTTCACTTTTTTGGAAACAATTTATTTGATTGGGGAATTTCTATTCGAAAGCGCTTATGACTTAAAAGAAAAACTAACTTCTCTGTCGTAACTTTATCTGTGATTTTGCAATGGTATTCTTTTTTGGTAAAGACAGGTGAAAAAATTGTCTATGGGACATACCATATATGGACATTTTATGTGCCAGATATGATGTAGTGTTTCTTGCATATTGCACAGTGACAATGGCAATGTGTCATATATGGCCCAATACACTTTTTCCACCCGAAAATAAAAAAATTCCATTTAGCAAAGCCTAAACGAGCAAATTTCAAGTACTTCCGAGGAAGCTTCCTCATATCTTCAGCGGGGTTGTAAAGAAACAGCCGGAAGCCCTGTCAACTAGTCCAGTTTCCTATGTAAACATTTATTCGTATTACTGCGATCACATGTACACATGACAGACTTTGCTGTAATAATTAGGAAAATTTTAAAGATATCCCCAACGCCCCACCCACCTTTGGAGACATTTGAGTACAAGGAATGGACCAGCGAGATGGGTGTAATCACGTACTCGGGGGGAATCAAAGACGTTGAAAATGTAAAAAAGTTGAACGAAACAGGGAAAAGTAATGACAAGAGATTAAAAACACACCCAAATACACCGGAAGTAAGTTGCATGGTAGTAGGCCAGGGCGTCCACAAAGCTTCATTACAATGTCGCGTACTCAAGAGTTCACTCTCGTACTGCAAACGTCCGAATTGTACAGTTTTTTTATCTTGCACTTCTTATAGAATGGTCAGTGAATACTTTCATTTTGGTCGCTGTTTTCAAAAGTTGAATGAAAAAGTTGAATAAAAAAACAAAAAACAAGGTCTAAAAAGTGAACCGAGAGAACTTGAAAAGGTCTACAAGAAGCAGTCTACAAGAAGCAACATCTTCTTCTATACAAGAGAAATGAAGAAAAAACCTGCATTCGGCAATCAAGAAAAGGTTCGTGGACATAATTCTCGACTGAGAAAGTTTTATAAAATGACATCGGTTTTTAATTATCACTAGTGGAGATTAATAATACAATGATCACTTTGACGACACTCCGAGTAAGGACAAAGCTGTGCGGAGAAGAGTTCCGAATTAAATTGCTGTGAATGGTTGGTTTTTTTCCGTATCATTGGAATCGGAAGTTGGGAAGGAAATGACAGGATGACGTAATGAAAGACTTGTCACGCATCGATCTTTATACATAACGGTTTCAGGGTCTGTTTTGCATTTGGGAGACACTAGAGCACGGGTGAGTGGTAAACTCCATATAAGGCTAAATGTTTATCAAGAGACCGATAGCAAATCAGTACCATGACAGGAAGTGGCAAAGAACTTTAAAGAGAATTCATTTTCATCCAAGGAGTCCGATTGCCTGAAATTGCAACATTAAGTGGGTCTGGGTGGTAAGCTCTATCTAAGGCTAATCGATAGCAAACCAGTACCGCAAGGAAAAGTTGCGGAAATCTTGATGTGAATTTTTGTCCTTGTTAGTTGCATGTACCTCAACATGTCATGAAGCTGTTGCTTATTTGCAGATGATGATGGCTGCCATTCATTAATAACTTATATATACAGCACCCAAAACAGCAGCAACAACAATCAAAAGCATTACCACAAATTTTAATTCGGATTCAGAACTGTTATTCAATCCAATTTTGGATTTCTTCAGGATTTGGAGCAAAGAGTAGGCACCTTCAACTAGGTGGCTTTTTACATGGCATTCATGTAACATTCCAGACACTTAAAGGTTGTTCAACCACCTACATAAATTCATCTTCAACTTTATGGACAGTTCTTACTTATATCGAGCTTAGCTTGATTTTGTGGATATTCATCAGATTATAAGGAGTCTAATATAAATAGTTGCAAAATTTGAAAGTTAAACATGCTGTTTTAGAATTTTAGCATTCTGCTCTTTTTTGGCATTGCACCATAATCAATCTACAGCTTATTTGAAGTTAACGGTCTGTTAAATATTTAGCCTCTTGAGTGTAACATGCCTGCAAAACAAACCCTACTTCACAAAAGGAATGATAATCACTTTTTTTTTTTTTTTTTTTTGTGTTACAAGCACGAGTATATCTGAAACAATGAAATATAACAAATGATACAAGTTCAACCGAAATTCAGAAGCAGCCAATGAAGCTGAATCGCCACTTTGCGCTAACCTTAACATGTCCAGGAAATGAAACGCCAGAGGGGGTCACGTGAGCAAAAAGTGCATAGGAAACGCATGCTTTTGTTTTGCCTTTCTCTGGTAGGGAAAAATGGCAAAAAACTTGCTTCTAAACCTGGCGTTTTATAATGTATTTTGGAAATGGGGCGGGGCTTAGACGTTTGCGCTGCTTTGACATTCACTGGGGACGATAGGTTATACACAGAAATGCTGGACAAAGTGGCAATTAGTAAGTATCGCTTAGGGCTAAGAAACTGGGCCTCAGGGGTTTGTTTTATACCAAATCTATGTACAATAAGTGTTCGGCCATAACACATGCCACACTGACGTTATGTATTTCAAAGAAACTGGCACATCACTGAATTTCAGCCAAATCCAAGGAAGTGACGAGGGGCGGAACTAGTTGTGGGTGGAGGTAGTCGATGGGCGTGGCTAATTGAGGGTTGAG
Organism: Julus scandinavius; assembly: GCA_034696685.1. Classification (NCBI taxonomy): domain Eukaryota; kingdom Metazoa; phylum Arthropoda; class Diplopoda; order Julida; family Julidae; genus Julus; species Julus scandinavius. Next base: position 14,444 of record JAQGAE010000269.1, on the reverse strand, counting down.
TTAGTCAATGGGTGGGACTGTTGAGGGTGGAGTTAGTCGATGGGCAGGACTAGTTAAGGGTTGAGTTAGTTGAGGGTAGAGATATTCGATGGGCAGGACTAGTTGAGGGTGGAGTTAGTCAATGGGCGGATCTAGTTGAGGGTGGAGTTAGTCGATGGGAAGGACCAGTTGAGGGTGGAGTTAGTCAATGGGTGGGACTAGTTGTAGGCAGATTTTTTGGTTAGGCGGGGCAAGCTGAGGGTGGAGTTCATTGATGGGCGGAGCTAGCTGAGGGGGATGTGTTAGTCGAGGAATGGGTTAGTTAAAGGGCGGGTCTAGTCGGGGGGCAGGCTTAGTTGAGGAGAGGTGAAAAAAATTAACGCATACTATACATACTGCACAACACACAGGAAGGATTCTGGTAGCAGATATTAACAGCAGTGAAAGAAACGCATTTTGGTAACGTGCAACATAGGAATGGATGATAAATCAAGAAAGGTTTGGAAGAAAAAGGTGTTTTAATTACACATTTGTGCCATTAACTTTTCTGCAATTTTAGGATTGGATTTCATTATACGCTTTAACTTGTAGGAGGATGAGTCAACATATCTCAAGTCAAAATAACTTGTATATTTGTGTTGACTTTCCAAACATAGGCAACATTAAAAAAGTTAACATGAATTGTGGAGAAGTGCAGTAGTTCTGTTCATTAAACAAGACAAACAAAATGGCGGAAAATTGAACAACACAAGATATTAAGGGTAGTAACTTCATAACATTCATAGTCTAGCCAAGGAGGAGGAGGAGAAGGGGCTAGTTGTCACACGCCCACCATGCAACCAGGTGGCTCATGGCGTCCTCAAATAGCGTCTTAGTCTTAGGTTGAAACCAGAATGCAGATGGGTGGAAGTGGGATTCAAAAGATGCAAAACGAAATGTGGAGAAGGGGAAGGGGTAGGCAGAAATTCCGAGTGAATTCTTCAGTTTAGTCACAGCAATATATATATATATTTATATGTATATGTATATTTATATGTATAGAGCAAATTATATTTATACCAGTATTTATAGTAATATGTATACTCTAAAAATTGTTTAGTTAGTTTAGACTTAGGATTTTCGAAGAGTTCAAAAAGGAGACGTTTTTTTCCGGGAAAGGGTATAGAGGTCGGAGGTCACGGGCTCGAATCCTAGGTCGAGAGAGTGGGAGGGGCTTAGGACTATTTTCAGCATATATATGCTGCACATTGACAACTCACAGGAATTTTACACTTGAATATTAACACACTTTTGTTTTTAAAAAGACCACTAAGAGGTATATGTACACTACATACTGTACAATTATGTATAAACCAGTAGGTATATCCACCTAATTAGAATAAGTGGGGGTGGGGGAAGGGGATGTGATGGCACCAAAGAAAACAAAAACAACGACAACACTGGAATTCATCTAAAAGATTGAAAATAAACAGGGTTCGAACCAGCCTTCTAAGTATACGCCGGAAGTAGCCCTTATCGCTCTTGGGGATGGGATACACACATCGACAACTAGCAACCTCTGTAATACTGGCAATTCTGACAATCCTAACCGTTCTGACACTTCTTGCAATTCTGACGCTTCTGACAAAGCGTTCGACCACACAACTCAAGAGGTTTACATCCTTGGATGTGATGGCACCAGATGCACGCAGTGGGGCACCGGTGGCAAAAAGGGGTAAAGGGTGTGGGTGTTCTAGCAAGATGGCGGCTAGTTCAACGTTGATTGGAGGTTACAATAGTTATAGAAATGCGACTGTGTATGTGGCGTGCTATTGTCATTATAATTACAGATGATTGGATGGTTGCATGACAGAAATGGACTATTGGAGACTTGCATTGAACTGTGTTGAAACTTATTGGTTTTGGAACTATTTGTGTGTGTGTTTGTAATGGCACCAAATGTCCCGTTTAAACGGAACACTCTGTATATAGTTCTTAGTACGTTATGCAGCGGTTGCACAGGACGTCCCAATTAAACGAACCTGTAGAGAGACATCTATGATACCAACTTCTGGATTTCAACATTGTTATTGGATGTTTGTAGCTATACAGGGTGCCCCATTTAAGTGGAACGTGTTGGTTTTGAATGAGACTTGTACAGTATAATTCTATTGACGAGGCGGTTCTACAGGGTGTTCCATTGAAATGAACACGTGATTTTGCATGAAACCACGTTTTTCTAGTTGTTCCAATCAAACAGGACCCCCTGTAGTTTCCGACTGCTGCTGTATATTCCTCGCAAGGATTCGCAATCAACAAAATAAATACACAAAAATGGCGCTCGATGGACGGGATTTAACATTCTAAAACGAAGGTGCGTTTAATCCGTTTCAATGCCATGTTTTTTTGGTATGTCATTCCAGAATTTATGCATAAATTTAAGAGAAAATACTATTTAACTACAAAAGTCAATCAACCTTTTTGAAGTGTCTGCATGTTTTTTACAAGTGCCTGTCGGCTTTGTACATGAATCTGTCAACTGTCTTCAAATATCTGGCAACTTTATTCAAAAGTCTGCCAGCTTTCTACAACTGTCTGTCAAATTCCTCAAGCAGCTGTCAACTGCCTATAACTGGCTGTCAAGTTTCTGCTAGTGGCTGTGAACCATCTGTGTTTCAACCTTCTTCAAGCCTGTCAACTTTCTAAAATTCTTTAAAACATTAATTAAAGCTAACCAAAAGTTGAAAACATGTCATTATTGGAGTTCGTGGAACCTTGAGATGTCAATACTACCCGTCCATCGGGGTCATCAAGAGAAAATGAAGGACAATGGCTGACTAGTACAACTCATAAACAGGATCAATTAGCTAATGGACTAATTAAGTTATGTACATGTCAAACAGGATACCAATAGCAGCAGCAGTAATAATAGATGATGGACATTAAGGCGACAAGAACTTTCAAGGCAGGTAAGGAGGCATGGAAACCAGAATCTCGCAAATAATAACGACGATGATGAGGTTTACCAGGTGGAAAAATTGCATAGAGCCATATATGGCAGTATCTGTCATATTCCAGGTATACCTGGAAACATTTTTGTCCATATATGGCATTTTATATCGTTGTCCATACGTATAGAAGAAAACATGGACATCGTTACTGATATGAATACTGTGACCGGAAGTGGGCATATATGGACATAACAGAAATTAGACACGTGTATAGACATGGATATACATGTTCACATATTCTCATATTATCCACCGATTGTTGTCTATATGTGTTTAATTTCTGATATATCTGATCAGTCTCACATATATTCGTATATGGGCCATATCCAATTTTTCCACCCGGGTTGGTTTACAGTGAAGGAAGAATAGTGCCAAAAATGATAACAACGACATAAAAAACCTGTATTACAACAAGAAATCAAATAAAAACCATTAATAGAATCTTAAATATAGGAGTTTAAATCCATGAGGAATTTTTCAACGTAACTAATATAGTTTTACAATAATAATGGTTTAGATATCTGATTTTTAAATCCCATATACAGTATATATAAATATGTATAATAACTTTGGCAATCGGATCTGATGGTGTTAATGATGCTTAATGAGACGAAACAATAACAAAAAGCTCTTTTGGCCACTGACTCCCTAGTGGAAAAATTATATATGGACATATCAGAGTATATTTCCATACAAGTTCCAATTATACTTGTGCCATATAGTCATTCTTTTAGCAATATCATACAGTGCATGTCCAAGTGGTCTTCATCCACATATGGAGAATGACAAAATGTCAGAAATGTTTTCAAACACAACGAGAATATCATATATTATCATAAATGTTTCCATACATCTACGGTGTATAACAGATATTGACATAATATGATCCTATATAGTTTTTCCACCAGGGCTACAACACTTTGTAGGGACTTAGAAATGGATTTTTGGTTTATCTGGTCGCATTGTAAAGAGAAATAATAATAATAACATTAAGTACTTTCATCTTTAAAATTTTTTAAAGTATTTGTACATTTGTTTCAGAATAGCAAAGAATCACTTGGATTTCTCCTCTGTTCGAAATTATGTACAAGGCATTAAAATTTGTGGACAGGGTTATGGTTTAATCCAATGCCTAATCCTCATGATCATGTTCAAATTAGCTTAAGAGTTACCAAAACATGTTTCTTAAAAAAAATTTAAATGGATAAAACACTAGATTGGTTTGAGGTGTTTTTTTTCACATGATTAGAAGTGGAAAAAGTATATACGGTGGTGACAGAAAATGGACGTTTTTGTCCATAAATAACCAAGTACCATGGTCATATTTTCTCATAAACGTTTTCAGACATATCTGGACTAACAAATGTTTTCAGACAATATATGAAATGTGACATATATTGCCAGATGGAACATGACAAGGCATTTATAATTTTTCCACTTGGGCCCTTGTCCTGTTAGTCTTTCATGGCCAAACCCACTAAAAAAAACCAATGGTAACCAAAATATAGCATCAAAACATGATACTCAACTCCTTTATCTTGTAGAATACCAGTTCTTCAGACATGTTTAGTATATCAATTTCAAATACTGTACACTTTTGAAGCAAGAGGTGTTCAAGACACTCTTAATTTGCGACTGCCGGACAACAGGCGTTTAAATCAGCTTTGAAGAGGTTTTCCAAGAAGTCAAAAGGACTGTCTAATCATGAATCCTTAAAGTCCCAAAAAAACAATCTTTTGGATATTGTACCGCATATTACAAAAGAGGCGAATTCACAATGTCTTCACCATTTAAACAACCCCTTGAATTCATTGACTGATGTTGGTTCTGTACGGGTTTTTAGAATGACTGATGGAATGGGAAAGTGATCATGCGGAAAAATTTACTAGAGAACATTGTAAAAAAAATGCTGGTCAGTCCATAGAATGGGCACATCTGCATTTCAATGTCATTTCTTGTGATGGTATGATACAATCCCTAAAATACCCCGGGTTCTAAAGTCAAACATGGATATATATATGAACTTTGCCAAATTGGAATTGGATTGTCATTTTTTTTTCATAAACAATCATATATTTGACAATATGACCATGTATGACCAAATACGACCATAAGTCGTAGAATGTCCATATAACACGCATACATGTATGTACAGTATTCTGTATTCAATTCATATATGCACACTTTTAATTATTTTATATATACATTTACCAAATTCAAACTTTCAGAAATAATATATGTCCATGTTTTCTTCACTATATGAACAATAAAATTGAAATTTCATATATTGTCCTTTTTTGGGCATAAATGTTCCCAGTCATACATGTACATAGAATATGACATTTCCATGCACGGTCATGTATGGGACATAATATAACATACGTGACCCCATATATTTTTTTCCACCAAGATACATCACAGAAATGTGTCGCCATTTTGCTGTATCATATTCTGCCATTTGCTAAAAATTCATCATAGATGGCGCTGGCACTAAAGGGGCATTTTTACACAAATGCGAACATGGACAATGTTTTGATAGCGTGGATAGCACCACCGATAATTTGGGGGGTAAAACACAAAACTGCAGATGCAGAATTTAAACTTTCATTAAAACTTTAAAATGAGTTAAAACTTTAAAACAACATCATTTCGTGCAATTCTTATCCAGGGTCTGCCAGCATTCTTTTTTTTTTTGGTGTTATTTCCCAACAGCAAGGGACACGAGGAAGCGTGCACATCTATGGTATAAATATGAATATTATATAAAAGTATATATGTATATATATATATTAGATCATTAAAAGAACAAAACTTTAAAAAATAATACTATGGACTAGCCAATGAATGACGAATGAACAGTATACGAATCGAAAAAAGAACAGTGTCTCTTGGAAGAATGCTTGCAACCAAAACCAAAAGAGAACAGTGTCAAAGATGCAACTAGAAGCAGCAGTAGCAACAGCAGCAGAAGCAGTAGCAGTAGCAGTAGCAGTAGCATCCTGATGGCAAATAGCGAACACGTGTCTATGGCGTTGGAGAAGATAGAGAGATAGAGTAGCGAGAGAGGAGTGTTTATATATATGGAGGTATCTATATAGATCCACATAGAAACACTGTTATATATATATAAACACGATTGGTGCGCACAAAATGACTGGTGAGTGAAATGGTAACTTAGCAAGAAAAAATCGCAATGGAAGTGCAAGAGCAACAGAAAGAACAAAAACAAGATGGCGGATCAGGGAGATATGGCGGGATGTTTGGGGGAGATATGATGTAAAACCAGAAAATAAAAAAGCGGAAGTGGCGGTCGCAACCAAGGAAAAACAAAAGAGTCAACAAGTGTACACAGGTTGGCTAAAGAGAATTCCTGGCTAATCCACCGTTAAGTCACGCCGTTAGCCATCCTCGGTGAACTTCCGTTAGAGATAGAGAAAGAGCTGGAAGAGTTACTATTAGAAGACGTGGGAGGTTTTATTTGGGGGGACGTATCCCCTCGCGGCGGCCACGGGCAGCGTACTACAGATCAGGAGAGAAGACGGCCAAAGAGGTTGACGTGGAGAAACTGGGGTCGAGATAGGGCGCTGCACGTAGCACCCCACGGACGCACTTAGAAGGGCCCAGAGTTATTGTTGGCACTGGTCAAGCTGGTGGGGTCAGGGCGGATGGGGCCGATGCCGGCGACCATCATGGAAGGTTCGGTATTTCGCCTCTTGATTTTGCTTTTAGTCTTCTTTAACATGGTAGCCTATACGGAGAGGGCACCGCGGGAAGGGATGGCAAACCAAGGAAGGAGGCGGAATTAGAGAAGGTAAGAGGAAGTGTCAGAGAAGGTAAGAGGAAGCGCCAGAAAAGGTAAGAGGAAGAGTCAGAGAAGGTAAGAGGAAGAGTCAGAGAAGGTAAGAGGAACAGTCAGAGAAGGTAAGAGGAAGAGTCAGAGAAGGTAAGAGGAAGAGTCAGAGAAGGTAAGAGGAAGCGTCAGAGAAGGTAAGAGGAAGAGTCAGAGAAGGTAGGAGGAAGCGTCAGAGAGGGTAGGAGGAGGAGGAGGAGGAGGAGAAGAAGGAAGGGTGAAAAGTCATAGATGGGAGGAGCAGGAGTCAGAGAATAAGGAGGAGCCAGAGAAGAGGAGGAGGTGTAGATGTTAGATGAGGAGTAGTCAGAGAAAGGAGGAGGAGGAAGCAGAGTAGGTAGAAGGAGGAGCGAAGATGTATGGTGGGAAGGAATGCGAGAAAAAAAAAACAGAAACGGTAAGAAACGAAAAATAACGGCAAAAACGAAAGCCAAGCATCAGATGACCAGTCCACGGAGAGGTCAACAGGTTCCATCAAGAAAAATAACGGTGAAACAGGAGGTAAAAAGCAGGACGGAGGAAAGGGTAAAAAGCCAGAAGAAGAAAAAACGAAAAAAAGAAAAAAACACGTAAGATTCAGGAAAAAACGAGAGCACATACAAACCAATATGGCGGCATTGGGCTCCATTTCATCTTACCAGTCATTCGTTTTCAAAGATACCATTCCATCAATTAGTTTAGAACACCGTATAAGATAGAGGATGCCAAAAAGGGGTGAAATGCTCTGTAGAGCTAGAGTGACCAACTATTCACAGGACTGACAAGGGACACGTCATCATGTGATCAGAAAAGCTTAGAATATGATAAATTTAGAACATACACATGAAAAAGTATATGGGAAATCACTGCAAATGCCATATATGTTGATAGATGGCAGTTTTGTCCACAAATAATAATATATGGGAATACATGACCATACATCCGATCATATGTCCATATACGCGCATTTGCCATTACCGAATGTTTATATATGTACCATATTCATACTTTTAGCAATAATACACATCCATGTTTTTTGTATACATGAACAACTACATGTACATCCATGCATGTTTTCATACACACAAGTATATGGATAAGGACATACAACAACATATATGGTCATGAATCTTTTCAGACATTATATATAGAATATGACAGACATTTTTCAGCAATTACCAATTCTTTTTTAGATAAAATCTCACTGATGACAGTGCCTTGACAGTTTGCCTCTTGTTTAATATTGCATGATTTTAAAAACTTTTAAAAACACTATCTTGGAGTGTCAAAACCGTGACAGTTGGTCGCCTTAGTCAGAGCCATGGCTGAAAATCGTTCAGCATCAGCCAGTGAACTGGCAGGGGGCTGAGACAGTGAATTCGGCAAGAATGCACTTGTGGAAAGGTTCACTGGCAACTTATTAAAAACTTTTGCGGATAATGCCAACTAACTACATGGTGCATGTTATCAGAGGCAACTTCCTGAATTTTGTTTTACAAAACATGTTTTTTACAAACTTAAAAGTTTCTTTGGAATAAGGTCCATTTCCCCCTTCAAAGCAAGGGCCAAGTTCTTCATCTAGTAACGTGATTAAATCTTAGGGTTTGATGTTACCAGGTTGGAAAAATTATACTTGTATAAGACCATATATGCTATGTTAAGTCTCTTACATGTCACTTCCCACATATCTGGAAACGCATATATATTTTAAGAAGCTATATGGACATATTCGGATGTATGGCCATATATGGGCATACGTGGTCGTATATTTTCATATATGACCAGTTATGAACAAAAATGTCATATATGGGACTATATGAAATAGAATGTTCTGAAAGTTACCATATAAGGTATATACGAAATTTTTCAAGTTAGGCCTGAAAACACGTATGCCTATATTTGGCATTTTCCGTCATTACCCATACATGGAAGAAAATTATTATTTGTAAAAATATGTACATGGCGCATATATTGAAGTACAGTACGGGGAAGTGTCATGTATGAACATACCAGAAATTGGAAGTTTAAAGTCATACATATATATAGGCATAAAGTCCAAATTCTGATATGTTCATATACAATTTTTCCACCTGGGCCCCCGTTAAAGCCTCACATTAAACGTGAGTTAAATTCAAATATCTTCCATTAAGAGGCTGCATAGCGACTAATGGGTCATCCATATCCTTAACGCATGCATTGTCATAAATGCAGTCATTATAATAAAAAAGTGTGGAAGCAGCATTTTCAAGTGTTCTGGAACATGCTCTTTGTGAACCTCAACACATTGGCATTTCAGCACAGTCTGTTAAGTCCACTGGCAGTACAAAACTGCGAAGACTGCAAGGAATTGTATTTCAGGTACCCTTCCTGTGCTGTCGACAACTGCTGTCAACATGGCTGTCAACATCAACAACAATCATTGTTATGGACAAAAATCGGCACCGATATCAGTCGCGTTCACACACTGAGGTTCGTGTTTTATGTTGTTGATGCTGCGTTTCCTGCAGATTCAGACTTCGCCGCAAGAAGAGAGAACTCGAAGACTTCCTGTTTAATCTGGCCAGCGTTCGGAAAACGGTTCAAAAATGGCACTGCAAGATCGAATGCCAACAGCAACAACACAAGAGAACGTGATGCAAAAAACTGATGAATTTTTTTTTTAAAAAACCGTTGCTGGCGATGTTCAACAGAATAGAACGTTTGTTAACTGTAACAGTGGTGCATGATGTTTAGAGGTGCAAATCTGAGAAGAAGAGTTTGAAAGGTCGCGGCCAAAGTAGATGGGTTGAAATCTGGCTTGAATGCTGCATTGTCTGTCTACTGCAGGGTATTGGTGCGACCTTGGTGCCACAGGGGAGTAGAGGCACTGGCTTTTTTCTTAAGCATTGTTGCCTGAAGAGGTAACAGTGTTTGTGTGGACAAGCAAGACAGACATGGGGCAAAACCAGACAAAAAAAAGAAGAGTGCGAGACTAAGACTTCTTATCCTGATAGAAAACTATTTCCAAGCTCAAGAGCGAGTAGAATGTATTTGGAAAGAGCATTTAGTAGATGCAAAAATATATTTTGACAAACCTAGTTTGATGAATATGTTTGCTCATCACAAGTTTCCAGAAACCTCTCTGGTGGAAAAATTGAATATGGCACATAAATGGATCAATATTGGAAATACTAACTATAGACATCAAAAATTGGATAATGGTACTGTAGATGGAGTCTTTGTCTAAAGATTATGAAATTATTCAGTATGTTATGTCCATATATGTGCATTTATCAATTCTATATTTCAATATACAGTATGTGCCAGATTAATTCTTTAAGCAATGATTTAAGTCCATGTTTTCTTCAAAACATGGGTATGTGGCCCTACATAATTTTTCCACCTGAACTTGCTGAAAAGTTCGTGAGTAAGGTTAATTATATAAAAATCATAACACTAATTCAAGTCGTCATTTACTCAAAACTCACTAGGCATTTTCTACTACATTCTGAAATGTTATTTATTTTAGGTATTATATTATTTCACTCGTCACTCACCGACTACAATTTCACATAAATATTTCAGAAATGGTTCTATAAAAGCATCTCCAGTCTTTTGCTTTCCAAATACATTGTTTCGCAGTTTCAAAACAAGGGGAATCTTGAAATTTGGTAATCTAAAATCAGAAATGTAGGAAGAAAACGTTCGGGTTTACCTTGAGAGCTGACTTGAGGACCACAACTTCTCCTGCATTTTGGATCCATGGTTCTCCATCCACTTGAACAGGCATTTCGGTATTTAACCGGATTTTTATCTGTAAAATAAACTACCAATTTAATATGGTGCTGTGTACAACTTAAAAACTGCTTGTCAAATGGATGGTTCGGAATGAAAAACACAATGGTATGAAACAAAGGGTTCCAAATAGAATATTTCACATACGTGTCCTCCTTGTGCTATCCTCATGGCACTACGTAATCCACTTTGAATTTGTCCCAAATGCACCACGCCGGTCACACCAACGACTTCGAGCATACCATCGTAATGAGTAGGCTTCGAAAACTGGTCGTCCTTCTCAGGACCCCAAGGGTTAGCACCAGATCCCCAACTAAAATCATTGCATAGACTAGTGTTAGCAAAAATCCCCATTAAGCACATTATTGTGATAAACAAAAGCTTACCTGAGGATGTTCAAAATGATGATTCCCTCGACTTGTGGCAAATCGACGACTTTGCCGTCGACTTCTAATTTAATCTCTTTATGCAAATCCTTGCACATTTTCCGGCTAACCATTTTTCGAAGTCCCATTTTCACATAAACGCCTTTATTATGAAGACTGTCAGGAAAACAAATTGCAAAAAATTGAGTCTATCTACTGTGAGTACATGTATGTAATACATACTATATTCCACTTGTTTATAATAGAATTAAATCCATGCATAGAAAAGTACAATACATAAAGTTCAAAATCTTACCGACTATTAAATTTATTGGGATTTTCTTCTCTTGCATTATGGAAGTCTAGACACAAATCAGCATCGATTCCGATGCCAAAATAATTATTCATTACAAATATTTGGGTATTATCTTCGGAAGTGGAACCCGTACTATTGCTTAAAGTTCCACCAGTTCCTGGCTTTTCCTCCATCTTTTCTTCGGGATGGAACACTACCGTCCATCTGTCAGAAATAACATATTAAGCAATTAAGTGTGTTTGAACAGATGTATTGAGTAAAGATGAATGTGTTCAAAAATTTGATGTGCAATACCTATCTAATCTGATTTCCTCAGCTTCAATAATATCCTTCAGAAGATTTAGTGGATCTTCGCCTCCTGTATATCCAGGTCCCCAACGGAGTACGCGTGCTAAGTCATTGCCTGAAAAGAGGTACATAAGCATGATTCACCAAAATCTGAGCTGGTGGATAATGACATATATGTTTATACACAAAATATACCATAGGATTTCCCATAAATATCACCATTTGTCACTTTCTATATATATATATATACCTGGAAATATTTGTCCATATATGACATAATTCATTACTTTTCGAATATCTTCAATTTGGCAACGTTTAGGCAAAATGAAATTTACAATTGAATAGGAAACAACATGGTGGTGTTCCAGAAAACATGTTGAACTTGAAATTGGAGAGCAAATTCGCAGTTTGTGCGATATTAAAATTTTATCCATTACAAATATGGCAAAAAAAACTAATTAGAAACTTCTACAGCGTCGTAGAAATAGTGTAATGTGTACTTTTGCGATATTGAATTACGTATAGCAAACTTGCTAAGGTAAATGTTTTTAACTAATGGCAGCAATCATGCATTACACCAATGCTTGGCAGGAAAACTCACCCCTCACCATCTCTGGAATTGTGTAAATTTACAGATTAGTATCAATGCGTTACAAAACTGAATATATATGAAGGATGTAACAAAGCGTATTAATAACGTAATACATGCTAACAAAATAATATCAGCATGCTTTCCTGTCGAGCATTGGTGTAATGTGTGATTGCTGCCATTTGTGACACAAAATTCTCACTGAAATTTTGCTAAGCTAATCTATTTTCACAAATGCGCACATTACACCTATTTGACGACGCTCTACAAGTTTATAATTTTGTTTTTGTCATATTTGTAACGAATAAAATTATAATATCACACAAAATGCGAAATTGCTGTCCTATGTCAAGTGCAACATGTTTTCTGTTGCATGTTGTGTATGAGGACATATCAGAAATCGGACGCATGGACATGCATACGTATTCGTTGATCATAAATCCGTGAATATTTCCATATTTTCTGCCAAAATGGACAACTGACATAAAAAATCTGCTCACAAATAGACAACATTTCATTGCAGACATATGGAAAAATGACAGATATTGCCATTTATGAGGCACAATGCGGCATATTCTATACGGTGTTAAATACTTTCTCCACCTGGATAAGTTGGTTAAAAAAACTTGTTTACAAGTACATGAATGAACTAAAGTTGAAAAGTGGCTTACCGGTACCCAAGGGAACAATGGCACAAGCTGGTGACTGGCATTCCGAATCTTGCCCAACGTTGTCCAGGCACTGTAATACCCACCCTATGGTCCCATCTCCACCACATACGAGAATTTTATAATCTTTTACATGTCGAAATACATATAATCTAAGAGAAAACACAAGTTAAATGCCCACTCCAAAACTGTTATACTATATCACAACAAGATTTGGTGTTACTTACCCAGGTAGTGGTCCTCCATTTTCCAAGTCAAAAACTTGGTAAGGATTCAATAATTTCCTAAATGACGTTATCAATTCTAAACCTTGGCAGCCACCACTTTTTACATTTACAAAGATTAAAAGTGGCTAGAAGAAAGGGTGAGACAATAAGTGTATTGCAATCAGAGAATGTTGATGTGAAACAGTTACAACATTGTAGTGTAATTGGTTGGTTGAGTAAGGGTTAAGGGCCCAAAGACACGACTAGAAAGGGACCAACACGTTGTAGGGTAGTTGGTTGATCGAATAAGGGTTAAGGGCCCAAAAGCTATCTAACGCTAGAAAGTACTCAAAATGTTGTAGGCTAGGTGATTGATAGAGTAAGGGTTAAGGGTCCAAAAACATCTAAGGCTAGAAAGGGCCAAACATGTTGTAGGGAAGTTGGAAGTAGGGAAATGTAGCATGTAGGTGTTGGCCCACTGGTTAATTTGTGTGATGACTTGTGACCCGCAACTAAAAATGGTTGTACCCTTCTACCCTACAACATTGTAACACATTTACATGTTATACCTGTTATACTGTACATGTAAGGATAGTTTTGTAGCAAGCTTACCTGCACTCCATCAGGAATCATTTGAGGTTGCACATTAGGTAATAACAAGATCAAGAGATTTTTATCTTCATACATCGTTTCACGCAAAGTATAAAAGGCCTTCACAGCTGCATCAGAACTTTCATACGTAATCACCATTGAACCGTATTCATAATATATCGGTCCAATGCAGGAGAAACGATTATCTGAAATGTTTGGAAAATAAATGCATGTAAGTTCTATGTTTGGGATTTTCAGGTGGAAAAATTATACATGGACATATCATGAATTGGACACATGGGCATGTATACCTACACATGGAGTCTTGCCTATAATTGAAACGTGTCCAATTTCTGTTATGTCCATATACAGTGGAGTCTCACTTATACGAATATGAGGGGGAACAGAAAATTCGTCTTATAAGTGAATACAACGTACATGTACTAGCAGGTTTCGTGGTATATGTATATATACAAAGAAGAACAGAAACAAATTTGATATAATCACAAACAATAAGGTACATGTAACTTAAGTTACATCTGCAGAAATGTGCTTATTTTGTCATAAAAAACTGTAATTTTGGCTTGCTTGTTTTTCCTGCAAGCTATATATTATACATATACATAAGACCTGTTCACAGTAAATAATAGCATTAGACTCTTTTTCGTTTAAGTGTTTAGAATAGACGAAAAACTTAACAATTATGTGAAAAAGCTCTTCTTATAATTGAATAGTATTTACACAAGGGGATTACATCAGGGGATGGAATCACCCTTTGTATAAGTGGAAGTTTTGTATAACTGAATATCGTATTAGCGAATAATGCATTACACAGGGTTAAATGGAGTT
>JAQGAE010000268.1:0-43756 GCA_034696685.1 Julus scandinavius | reverse complement strand
AAAAAACAAAAAAAAAAAAAAATCGTTTCCGCGCCTATTTTCGAGTTTTTAATGAAGTTTCCTATCATGTAAAATCATAATATCCATGTTTTTACCAACTTCCAAAAATGACGTAAAGTATACCTTAGCCGAAAATTCAGCAGGAAAAACAGAATCAAATTACTTTTATCTTGTTTTTCATTTTTTTTTTTCAATTTTGATATAGCCAATTGCTGAGTTATTTTATCCCTGTGTCTACTTTCGTTGTAGTGCTTGATATTGTTAGGATTCCAGGCACTATGATCCATAATTAATAATATAATTAACGTAATTCGATCACATCATCACTGCAGAATGTGGCGAAACAGGGTCACAATATTACCACAATTGCAGCGAATGGTCTGGCCAACTCCTTTCAAAAATAACGGGGCTGAGTAATAGTTAGTTATACAGCCGCGTATACACTTTATTGACGTAATTGACTTTTATTGACTTTATTGACGTAATCCTACGTCAATAAAGGGTTCCAAATTGAACCAATAAGATCGCTTGTGAATCACGCCCACTAGCTTATGCAATGTAAAATGCAAGTTTTATTTTATTGTGAGTACCTTGTGATGGCTATTACAGACCAGAGCAAAGACGAAACAGAAACATGGTTTCTTAAACATGTTTGCAGTAACCCTGTTTCTGTTTCGTGTTTGCTCTGGTCTGTACTTGGCATAACAATGAACCAACACCACTCAAGTATATATTGTATCCAATTGCTTATCAGCACTAATGCTCTTTATATAAGCAGGTGCAGGGATGCACATCACCTTTCATTGGATCCTAATGTGTTACCTTGGTAACTGATTGTAGCGCCTGGAATCCTACCAAAATCCAGCAATGCATTGAAAGAAAGTTAGAAATGTAGACACAGGATAACTCGGAGGCAGTCAATGACCACGTCGCTTTTTAGTTGGAGCTTGTTGATCCGAATCAGGCCAAAGAACATGACAACCATGGACAACAAAATGACCGCTCTGTATCACACGTTCTATATTGAACCCTTTGAGGAAAAAAAATATTATAGGACCTCTACTAATCGAGGTTGTTTTGATCGAAATTTTCGTGAAATTCTATACAACACCTCAAACGATTCTGCCAGTGTAGCGAGCTATGAAACTTCAAAGGTTCTGTTTGATATATTAGAGTGTTCTGTCCTTTAGCAGAACAAAAACCACCACAGACGTCGTACTCGATATTATATTTGGTGAAATGCCTGCTGCTCTTTCAATTCTTTTCCCCACTTTCTCTCTCCATTGTTCATCCAGGCCTAATTGTCTTTCTTGCAACCATGCAGGTAATAACTGTGGGATTGATGCATGATTGTTCAATTAAGCCTAGCATCTATCAGCAAAGTTGCAGAAAGCACTTTCCAATTACGCCGCTCGTAAATTGCTGGACTGTCCAGTGGTTTATTGCTGGATCTTCTATAAGCTTTTCTATATAATATAGATTGCTAGGCCTACATTATTTACTCTTTTTCCGTCTCTCCATTGGCCCATGCCCACGCATACACTCCGTTTTGCCAAATCCCCTTCCTGGCTCAAGAAGGTCTTGTCGTCGACGGAAGTGCATTTGATGGATTCTACTAACAAGCTCGGTTGCATTTGAATTTGCTATCACCTGAACAACCCGGAATCCCTGGGGACTTAAAAGGAAAATGGTCAGCTTAGATTTGGAGAGATTCAACTCTTAACCCTTAGACTACCATGTTGCTGGTAAACTCTCCAGAGGCAGTTGCTGGAATTATACATCAGGTTGCAATGTTGGTTGGAATTAAGGTCCTTCATAAAAAAAGTTTTGAATACATTTTATTTGAGCTTCATTTCATGTATCGATGCATGACATTCGGATTTGATTTCTTCCTTCTTTTCAAGGTTCATAGCTAAAAGAGAGTTGGAAGTAATGAAATATTAACGTTTGCTGTGTTCAACATTTTCATTCCCTCCTTCTTTTTAAGCAAACGAAATGCACGGATTGTCAAATGAGGAGGATATGATATCCGAAAGTAGGACACTAAGTTTACAAGGTGAAATCAAAAAGCAGGATTTATGATTTCATAGGGTGAAGCTATTCGAATTATATACCTATTATCAACAAACCATGACAAACGATGCTGAATCATTACAATTCTAACATTTAGGGAAAACATTTCACAATCCAAAATAGGAAAAATACACGAATTTAGCACATTTCGAAGCACACCTAGTAAGGACTAGATTTGAAAAGAACAATATTTTGTACTTATGCATTATCCCAGTTTACAAAACCTGTAGGAATGTACATGTGTAGACCTAGCTTGACATAACCCATGGTCTAGCTGGGTTAATAATTATCTCAGTTCGTAGACTGGAATAATATGCTAAAGATCCCAATATTTGAAAATATATGAATAAACGTTGTAATCATTGGTTAAAAAAGGCTTCTTCTATGGTTACCTTTAACATTCATCCTACCATGCAATACAGTATGTGTTTAATAGGAAAGGTTTCCCTGGCAAATAGCCATCAAATTTGTACTGTTTTTGATGTTTGCAAAGTAAATACACTATCTGGTTGGAAGAGATGAATGGGATTTTAGTTCTATAGTAGCAGTTAATCGGATTGCCATAGGATTTGTTTACCATACTTTTGATGTTAGCTTTTAGTCTATGAATTTTGAATTGCCATTGGTGGTTTTAAAAATGCATTTTCTGTTCAGATAATCACAAAATAAAACAGACAAATCGGTTTAATGCCATAAATAATGCTAAAGGTTATCTCGATTTTGTTCAATGTGATTGCATTTTCCATAAGTTTTATATCTGCCAAATCAAAATTATATCCTAATGGAAGACGTAATATACACTGTGTCCCCAAAAAAAAACATTTCCTAAGAAAATAAATCAGAACCCGTTTGGTCTATCTTTTTTAAAAGTGAATGAAGTCCACTGAGAATCCATCCCTTTTCTGGAAACTCTTTCAGTAATCTTTTTGCACCGTATTTTTTGTTTTCATGCAAATTTTATCGCAATACGATCTTCCTGAGTAAACGCCATGTTTGAGCAGACGATTTATTATCTTGATGATTGACATACCGGAAATAAAAATAAATCTGACATGCAGCGCCACCTATTCGCGGTAAATTTGAATGTCTATTAATTAAAGTATGTGACTTCAAAAATCCATTTCAATCGAATCATTTTTCACGAAGTTCTGATTTATTTTCTTAGGGAATGCCTTTTTTTGGGACAGTGTATAATAAATATTAATGGTGTAAGTTTTGGTAACATGAAACAAAAATTAGCAAACCCTGGTGAAAAACAACAATATAGATTTCTGTTGGTTTCTATTGTAATTTGGAACAATAGAAAAATAGAAAATTTCTATTGGTTTTAACTGTTTTATATAGATCCTGTATTGTCCTGTCAATTGATCCTATGGTTCAGTCAATAAACAGCTAAACCATAGGCCAATAGAATTCCGGAACCATAGAAACAGTTAAAACCAATACATTTTATTGGTTTTGTCCAAATAACAATGAAACCAATAGAAATCTCTATTGTTTATTTTTCACCAGGGAAACGAAAATTATATCTGCCCCTCCCGCATATTTATGCATTTGTTGTACAGTTTTGAAATAAGAGTATATTAGATAACGGACATTTATGTTAAGTATACTTTTCAAACATGAGCAGCTTTTGTTTTTGTTTATATTTGAGTCGCATTTTTTTAAGGGTAATATCATTTCCCGCTTCGATAAATTCCATCGGATTCTTGACGTATTTGGCCAAATTAAGTGCATACACAAAGCCATATATGGGCCATATGTGACATGCATGACTAGGCAAAGGTGTTTATTCATGTCCAATTTTTGGTGTGGTCATGTGGAACTTTGCCAACTATGTTTTACAGGAGAGTCACTTTTTCAGCATGAATACACAATGCAAATGAATGTGATTTTGCATCGATAAATGAAGCCTGACCTCGGTTGAAGAGTTTTTGCGCGAATATTTTAGATGTGATTCTTGCGAAAAAAAGTATTTGGCTGTACATTGGCCTTGGTCTTTTGGTCATTCAAATGTCTTCAATGAGATGCAACGTCGTTGAAAATCCCCAAAGTATTTCCTTTGAAATTCAACATTTCGCAACAACGACATAGCATGAGTGTGCAAATCAATACATGCAAAAATCCCATCAGTTGTGATGTACAGTAGGCTTATAGTGTGGTCGCTAAGGTATATAAAAGGTTTTGAACTTTCTGTTCAGGAAGGTCCAAAGGCAAAAGTAGTTTTTTTTTCTTCCTATTGCTCCCAGTGACTCAAAAGTGAAGAAGAGGAGCTCTACTTAAGTCTAAACCCTCTTTCGGTCCTGTTCCTAAATCATCTAAAAAAAAGTGGCAAAATGGGACCGTATTCGTGCCGTTGACAGGTAATTATGCCGTCTCCTTATTTCATGCAAATTGGGGAGATAGGCCTAGCCCTTAGTGACTGGGAAAATACATCTTGCGAGATCCAACAGCATCCAAGAATGACAAAATTTATAGCAGTAATATGTCAAAGAGGAAACAACAAGCACCCAAAATAAATAATAGGCTACTTTGCCAGGATATATATTAGAGGAGAATCCGACGAAAAAATACACAAAAAAATGGCGAAACGAATAAATTGATTCGTCAATAAAATGGTGATCAGTCTCCACTTCAAAAGGGCTTTCGAATATGATAAATGATAAAATCGATTTTGGATATGAATTAAAAAACGACTAAATGGATGACTAAACATCCAAAATAAGCTGTTAACGAAATGTGACAAATTATACTTGTAGCATGTCTAATGTCTTTATGTAAACTAAACAAGAGGCGTGTTTTGTTAAATTCACCATATTATTCAAATTTTGTGCAATAGATATTGATTTTTGGTATTTTGTTTTACCAGAATATAACGATTTTTACACATTTTCATGCATGTCTTGCTTAATTGATCATGTTATTCAACAGGTATTAATAAATTTAAAATTGTTACAAACTGTTCAGTTTTCCAGCATACATTTGATGTGATACACTCAATTTAATGTATAAACACGTGCACTTTTAATCAGCAAAAGCAGCATGACAGGACCAAGTTCCCCCCAAACGTAAATTTTTCCGTTGTGAAAATATGTTCATGTTTTCATAGAATATAACACCCCATTTTAACGTGAAAACAATGCATTAATTTCCTTATTTAAAAGGTTATTTGCAAGATAAGGGTGTAGAGGATCCCCTGATATACTCATAGTATATTCACATTATTTCTTCCTGATGCAATTCAGAAACTGCATATCAGCACATCTTGAATATCCGCATTGCAACTCTGCATCCAAGTAACTTTTTCCAGTGTTTACAAATATCATTCTCCATTCTTCTCTCATCTTTTCTCTCTGGTTTTTCGATTAATTATCGAATAAGGCACTTAAAACTATGATATTGTAACTAGAAACGAGACCTAGTCTCTTGTCCCGAAATATGAGTGGGCTCGGCAAAAGCATCTATATCTCGAGTGTTCGATCGCACTCCCATCTATGGTGGTACAATAAATGTGGATTTTGAAGAGTGAAGAGGGGTTTTGAGTCCTCCTTTAGACAATCCAAGTGGGGAAATCAGAAAGCTATGCTAATTGACCATGCCGCCATATGTTGCTGTATCTCTGCCATCAAATGTGGAAAAATGAGTACCAAGAAGTCGTTGAACGAAATGAAACCTGGCAGATTCATGCAAATGTGGTTATTTTTCGAGTGGTCCTTTCCTCTCTTCATCAAGCATATTTCCTCCCCCCTTTTCTCCGCCTTTCATTCTCATTTTTGTTGCATTCAGCTAATAGGCTTCATCTAATCTCACTTTATTCATATCATTTCACAATTCCTTTTGTGTGTTCGTGCTATTTTCAAAACCTCGCTTTTCCTTTTTCTCTTATTTGAAACATTTCCACCGTGTTCATATTCCACCACTTTTGTTTCTCTCTTTATATGATTCCTCCCTCTAAAACCCCATTTTTCCCTCGCCATCTCCCTCGCTTGTGTGTGCGTACCCAAAGGATTATATTTAATCTGAAGATATGATATTTGATACAGAATGGAGCAGCTCTATCTGCAAACTAACATGTAAATGGACTTTGCTATGCGAGTAATAGGCACCAGTAAGATATTTTATAGACAGTCTGTTCACGTAGATATTTTCTCTAACAAGATGAAATGACTCTCAGAAATCTGTTTCCACGATGAATTTGGGAGGGAAAAAAGTTTCAATCAAATTTACTAGTTTATATGATATATATTTTTTTCTCTTGTCTTTCCATGCATTTGCAAAAGCTGGAATTTAAGTCTCGTATTGAATTGAATAATGGAGTTGTTTTGGGGAGTTATGACTCGTATGTCTTTTTCGTTTTACAACTTGAAGGAAATTTTGAAAATCTTGTGTTTATGTTTTTTCGGATGGTTGACTAAAGTCTCTTGAACAAAACATGGCTGGTTCTATGACTTGTATATTGTTGTATGTTGGAATACTGGAGATCATGACCAAGAAAACAGGGTTAAAATAATATTTTTCATGTAAAAAATATTGAAAATATTGACGATAGAAGGGTTGCTATGCCGTTGAAAGGCGTATCATATAAGATACTTACTGGTATTTTGTTATTCTATTCTATGGATTGTAAGCTGCTTAAGTTAACGTCCTGTAGTCTACAAAATCTAAACAGTTTTAAATGTGTAAAAATTGAACAATAAATACAGCAAGTGATAAACAGTGGCAAAAAGATGTTTTAAGTTTTCTTCAAAAGAAAGTCTGTAGAAAATCTTATTACCAACTTAGAAACAACTTTAAGGTGGTATCCAAGTAAAATTAAATCATGTATAAACATTTTGTGACCTAATGGCGATTTAAAAGTTTGAAAAGAATATGGCTGTGGATTTATTGAAATATCAAGATAAACTTGTGTGGTTTCTTGTGACATCTTATTTCCCCTTGATATATTGCTTTTACTGCAAATATTTCAATGTATAGATTTGGGGTTATGTGTGATTTACTTTAATACACCAGTTGCATTTAAAAACGTATTTCTAGATATTCCAATAGCATAATTGTTTATTTGTATGCTTTTCACACTTGACACTTTTCATGTACGTGTTTCGTGTAATATTCTGACAGTGGTTATTTTTAGTATGAAATACGTGTATTTTAGTTTTAACTGTAATTTGCTGAGCTACAGATACGATAGTTGTTTCTCTCTTCATTGTGCTACTAAACTAGCAATAACCATGTAATAATTCTATCAAATCTGCTGGTCCATAACTTTTAGACATATCATCCATGATTTTTGTCATAGTTATCCCCATTTTATCTTTTTTATGTTATTTTTATTTTCCTTGCTATGATGGAGATTTGGTCACAAATATGATACAGGTCGAGTTCATTAAATAATTATAAGAATTTTTACTTGAATGGCACCACCAATTATAATTACTAGTTACACAATGGAGATTAAGATTGATTGTATCGTTTAATGAATTTAATTGATCAGTGGTGTGATGCGACTCATAATCACTGAACTGTTACTTATTTTTAGATATAATTGGACATGTTACCAACACATGATTTATTTATATCAATGAATTCTGACCTTGAATACTGAAATGTAGCTATCTTGAAACAAATGGTATCTTAGCGTCCAATGCACCCAATACTGATCACAAAATTTGTTAAAATAATGAGACTTTTTGAAATGTAAGCATAAGATTCTGCTTTGTGCAAGTTTTTAGAAAAATGTTATGAAAGGCACAGGTGTAAAATACCCTGAAAGTATTAGAATTTGTTTAAATGTTATAAACAAGTGAAAACTGCTTTTATATTGTATATTCGAATTTTAGCCAGGGTTTATCATACAATACTTCATCATTTTTTTGTGCACACCATGTACACTTTTGTTACCTGGGAATTGTCTCATCCCTATTGCATTTTTTATGTTTATGGAATTTTCAAACTTTTCTGAAATTGAAATTGAATTTTCCCCGTTTTTTTCTTCTTTTTTTCTTCGTTTTTTCTTTCGTTTGAATTACTATTCATTCGGGCATTGAGGACATTCAGTTCATGCTCTCTTCATACAAGGGCCTAGATATGTTGAAAATAACGATTTTTAATGTCATGCTTCTATATTCTAGAAAAGCCCAAGGAAATTCGTGCTTCAATTTTTAGATGTAATCCGAAAGTCTGGCCTAGAGGGCATTATATTTTTTGTAGTAAAAAAGGGATTTGAATCGCAAATTCTCGTTGCGATTTTTTTTTGTTACAAACGATTGGGTTGCAAATACCAAAGCCACCACCATTTGACATGCCCTTTCTTCATGCTTATCAAACTCAATCACTTGGATATCGAAAATGAAATTGTGAAATAGTGGGGGGATATTTACCATTAAATGTAAAATATTGATATTGAAAATGCAGTATATCGCGCATATATTTAGACTTTATTACAGTTTTGTTTGGGAAATTGAATTGTGGGTATTGCATTATGTTCAATTTGTGCACGTATTTATAAACAAAACTTTAACATAGCCACAAGGAGATAGGGTATAACTGCAAGTTGAGCTTATAAACTAACATAAGTTAAGTGGCCGTATTATTTATTCATGACAATACAAAGGTTTATGTTTATATACTATTTGTCCTGGAATGTCCATACGTGGTCAATTTCTTATGTCCCTATAAACCACTTTTGTACTGGGTATAGTGGGTATATCAGAAATTGGCCACATTTGGGACATGTTGGCATATCTATCAGTTCTATATATTGCCATATACAGGGTGGACCAGAATTCCTTGCCACCCCACTTTTTTCCTTAAATATTATAGTTATGATAATTCTGTTAATGGGGTTAAATAGTAGGCCATGTATGATGATGTTAAGGTTTTAGGTACGACCATCTGTTGATGGAAATCCAAATAATAACTTGGGACCCTTAACACTTAGGACAAAACGTCGAATTAGGAAAAGAAAATTAAGGAATGGTCTGCTGATTTAAAATCAACTATTTTCGACTTCATTGGCAGTTATTTAAACTTTTTACAATGCTTTTTTAAGAACTGAGGGAAACGCCAAATGGTCCTGTCACTGCAGTGCACCACCAATAAAAAACATTATAAAAAGTTTAAATAATTGCCAATGAAGACGAAAACAGTCGATTTCATACAAACATCCCATTCTGTTTCTTTCTAATTTTACATTTTGTCCTAGTAAGTGTGACGGATCCCAAGTTATCAGTGGATAGAGCACACATGATTTCCTATTTAACCCATTTAACAGAATTTTCATAACTATAATATTAAAGAAAAAGTGTGGTTTCGAGGAATTCTTGTCCACCCTGTATAACCAGGTCAAATGTGAGCAGTTGTGGCCAATTTCTTTTATCTTCATATATGGCAGTTTTCTACTTTGAAATACTTTGTTATAACTTCTTCTTATACCATCGTTCGACTTCTTACAGACTATTGTATAAAGTAAAGATGTACAAAATTACTAGTAAATAGTATATGGTGTTATTCTTTACTTTATAAAGGAAACTATTTGGAGTATTATTTCTGCGTATTACATTACAACATCATATCGATTACGATACTGATTACGGAATTTTTTTCGTAAAGTCGCTAGGAAAAAAAATTATTGATCTTCACTAAAGTCACGGATTTTTATGAAATATTTTATTCTTCAAAAATAAGATATTCTTTTCTTCTTCAGAAAATTTATTTTGTTTTCGAATAAATTTCACATTTTTTTAAATGCAATTTTTGGCCCATACCTGCTTCCATTATGCATTCAGCTAAAGTCCTAAGGAGGATTGCTGCTTTCTTTTACTCTCCTCAATCTTTACTTTTAAGTCTTTTAAAAAAGATTCCCTTAACGGTCGTATTCAAATTTCATGAGAATACTTTTTTTTCCTTTGGTAAAAATAAGAGTGTGTGCGCAATAGATCGTTGAAAAGGGTTGTTAGTGTGAAATGGTGATTTCACTTTTACCACTATGTATAATGCAGCAGCATCCCATATTCAAGATTGAATAAAAGTGTTGGGAAAAGTGCTCTTTCTCCGTACAATCCGTAAAAGGGCGTTGGGTGCCCCCTACATTTTCTGTGTGGGGGGCCTCATCGCCCTTTTGACATTACTTAAATCAGATATGTGCATGTAGAGAAAAATAGAGATCCTTTTATAAAATCATTGCTAGGGCAAGAAAATAAGACTGGATTCACCTTTTATTTTTTTTTTTTCTTCTTCGTCTTTCAAAAGTAAAATCTGCGGTGTTAGCATTCCCTTCAGTGCTTTTTAAGTGAAAATCTGCGATGGAAAGTGAAAGCATTGAAATATTTTCAATTTTTGCAGACACTCTTACCTGCTTTTTTAATACTGTGATTTTAGCAAAAATATCTTCAATGAGCACAAGGATGATGGGTTTTTGTGACATTGCACAAAAGAGGATTTACATTTTTCTCGTATGGATGCGGTTTAAGAACGAACGCACTTTCGTCACGATATTAAAGCTATTAAATTTGTATGCCGTATGATTTTATAAACTTGTGCAAAAGATTTTTGATGGCTAGCTTGAGTTTGTTTATTAATTTCATTATTTTAACATTAAAACAAAAACAAATTTAATAGTACCACAATTTGAAATTTTATTTATTTTATATGTATTTGGTACAGTTTTGTATTTTAAATTTCATATAATTAAATTGTAATTTTTTTATTCTTTATGCTATAATAACTAATAGTGCATTATATTCCATGGATAGTTTGTGTGTATTTTAGCAAATGCAATAACTACAACAAGTTTTATTTAATTAGCGACCTTGTTTTGAAATTACCTTAACGAGAATGTTTCTTATTCATTTGTATGTTGTTATTTTCAACGCTAGTGGTAATTTCCCTGTAAAATATACATACAATAGTTACATGGGGTTGATTAATCAACCGAAATTAATCAATCAAAAGTGACCAGGATCAGTACGAAGTGTTATTGCCTCCCAAGCTTAAAAAGTTAATGAGCAGCCTTGCCTTGATTATAAATTTGTCACGTTTTCATTCCGTTGTTTTAGTCTTATCTTGATATTTTATTTACAAGGACTGGCATAGGCCTATCTGCAAACTAGCTTCCTGTGTTTTCATTAGAGGTGAACGAATTATATATTTTTTTCAAAACGAAGGCTAATGAGATTTTTTGTAATGCGTTTAATTAATGCATCTACTTTCAAGATTTTGTCTTCTGCTTACCTTCGCAAAGAATTTAATTTACAGGGAGGTATACACCTGACTTGATGTTAAACCACTTTTATTATTAACACATGTTTACTTATCAATTTAATGATGTCTTGAGAACTATTCTGAAAAAGTATTAGTATACTATACAGTATTAAACATGTTTAAACGTGTCGTGGATTGTTGGACGTTAAAGACCCCTCGTAGAAAAAAATTTCCATGCTGGTGTTGATGGCCCATTCCCTGGCGTTGGTGTTTATCCCTCGTGTTGCAGAAATAGACCAACGTTAAAAATCAACAAACTTTAGTGTTTTGGTTACATTGTTATCTATAATACCATTATACATTTTACTAATTGATTAAAACAATGTTGCCTTAAAGGCAACATTGTTTAAAAATTGTTGGGAAAAAAATATATATACATGTAAAATAATGATAAAACTGACATAATAATAAACATCATATGAAATTTCTTATAAATTGGTTTAGTTTGTAAAGATCTTGAGACATTTTATTTGATTTACTGAATTAAATGGATTCGTTCCTCTGAATTATTCATACGTTTAAATGTTTTATTCAATATGTAGAACTCTTGGGATATTATTACAATATAGAATAACTACAATTTCTTAAAGATAATACCTGTTTTACCACGTATCTGGATTACTTTTTTTAGCTTATACTGTATGCAATTTTTACATCTTTTATTCCAACTTATCACTTATTTATACTAGATAAGGTTAACCTTAACAGAATATTTATAACCGCTGGCATTGTGCAGCATATTCTGAAAAGGTGGATAGCAATTGCAATTGCAATTGCAAAGGCTTTGATCATGTATGATAAAACCATCTTAGTTGTTTTAGTTTTACTTTATCATTTAATACACAGCTTATCGAAATATTAATTTGCACTTACAATATTGGTTCAGTTGAAAATCGCTGTCCAAATATTAAGTTTCAAATCCTTATTTATCTGCTTGTTGTATCCATTTATATTTGATGAAACCGATTTTAACATCACCTTGTCTATCTTAACCTTTCTGATAGCTATTTTTTCCCCCGTTTTTCCCTATGGTGAATTAGAACTATTTTCCACACTGAAAACCGTTGTGTAACTGCAGTGGTTTCCGCGTATACAAATGTGTTTTTCCGTCTTTTGAAATCTTGAATTTCGACCAGGGCTAGCCGTGCATGTCAACAGGAAGTCGATGAATAGCGAGTTATGATGCCTAATCTGACCAAGGTTTAGTTAAAACAAATTAAGATTTTTTGATGCAAAAGGAAAGGGGAATTAAGGGAAGCAAAAGCTACGTTATTTTCAGGGTTTTTGGAGGGGGTTTCGCATCCCTGAATCCTTGGGCAGTCAAGGGAAAGACACAGTGACGTCAGTGTTTGTCTCATCCATAGCTTGAATGAAACACAATATCCTTCCCCATTTACACATTGTTAAGACTTTGCAGAAATTCCATTTCACTGACTTAATTTGCATAACGACACGAATGACGTGTTGACCTATATTTTAGTCATCTTTTAGCTTTAATTTGGGTGAGGCGGAACTGAGATTTTTAGGTGCAAGAAAGACTGCATGGTTGTTCATGCATTTTTTGTAGGTTTCATGTGGATGTGTAATCTTTCTTTATATTATTTTTAAAGAAATCTTCAGTTATTTTTTTCAAAATTCATCTATAATCATTACCAAAAAATCATTTGCTTGTTTGAAAAGTTTATGTATAATTTCTTTGTATATACCGTATAAATTAGTTCAGTGAATTTTTTATATATATATATATATATATTTTAAGATTATTATGTGCAAAAGGTTGAGTCAAATATAATTTTCAGAAATGTTTAAATATAATTAATTTTTACCTTGAGGATGATACAATGAGTCTTTTGGTGTTTAACATGTAGATCCTGATGTCATTTCGGTAGTTTTCCATTAACAATAGGCGATAAACATTTTTTTGATAAATTCCTTACTAAAAAAATGAGTCAAAATTATTTTCAAGAAATGTTTTTGTGTGGATTTTCAAGAATTATCACCTTGTTCTGCTTCCTCATTTTGGTTTAATTTCTTTTCTCATTTTGGTGTTGTGGTGATTGGTAGTACGCCACTATATAAAACATCAACAGTTACTTGGTCAATTTCTTACAATTTCAGATTAATCTGTCTTTGCACTTATCGTTGTTTGAAATATTTCCTGCTGAAGTATCTCCAATTAACACTTAAAGATAATTGGCCTTTCAATGATTAGTCCAATTTGTTTTCACCGCTTTCTCTGCTTCAATTCATTTTCTTGGCTTAATTGACCAACAGTACTACTCAACCTTGCCAGATATATATTATCGTTTGCAGCAATTATCGATAATGACGTCACCGGAAGTTGGGCTTAGCCGGGTTGCACCAAATTTCGAGTAATTATGCTAATGCTAATAACCAGTTGTCATACCCATTTTTTACTTAAGCATACAGTTGTAGTCACGGAATGGATTTATCCTAGTAGAAAACCGATTCAGATAAGTTAGAGGAAATATGCACATGCATATTTACATAATTTCTATCTAAATTGATTTTCAGATATGTTTCATTCAGTTCGGTGACTATAGCTACTCAGTAATTCCTTGTTGGAAAAGTACCTCCATATCATGCTATTATTTTTAAAAAGTGTGTCATATGGCGTGCTTTTCCATCAAATTCCTTAAAATTGCAGATTTTACTAACAACTCATGAAAAATGATCTAATGCTTAAAAAATGTCAACAATTTTCAGAGCAATTCTACAAATAAGATAACCGCCTAGAGGCGCTTGGCGTTTGCTAGGGCGCTTTGCTTAAAGACTCGTTTTCTGGTTTCTGAGGTTTTTCTACGTTAATTTAGCGTCATTACTAATGCAACATTAAGTTCATTAGTTTTGGTTCGTTATCTCTTAGCATTTAAACCGTGATTCAGGTCAGGGCTCGGGTTAAGTGCCATTTCTGTTTTTCCTCCATTGTTGATTATTTCTCTGGCGATTGTCTAAATGCAAGCGTGCAGGTGACGAATTCATTGGCCAACAATTGCGAGGCAGGTTGCAAATCCTATTGTTCTCATTAGGCTTCCAGAAGGCGTTATTGCCAAGAAGAATTTCGTTGAGAGAAAACTACTTCCAAAAATTTAAGCCCTTGCATTTCGACGAAAATCTTAGTTTACTGTCTTGTTTCTCCTCCTGTTTTGTTCAGACAAACGGCCATCGCCTGCTAGTCATGCATGATTGCTTTCTCGCAAGAAGACAAAGAGGTTAGGGTTGCGACCTTTGACCCTCTATCATTCCCTTCACGCATTTCTGCTTCAGTACAACGAGCTAATTAATGACCTTTCTGGTGAATCTACTGTTCTTCCTTTTCTGTGTCTGCTAGTGAGGCTCGTGCCTTTTACGTTGTGTATGACATTAGACTGCCATCTGCTGGCTTTATGATTTCTGAAATTCAAATGTTTTTTCGAAGTTATCCTTCTATAGAACTTGTTTTTATATTGCGAATTTTAATGTAGAATTATAATTATGCGACTACTCGTTATTATGATTTTTTTACTATATATGTAAATTATCCAAGATAATCCAAGATAATTATCGAGGATTTTCTCATTCTTTTAGAAGCCATGAATGTCTCTAAACTTTCCTGTAATGTGCAGGGTCAAGAGATAAAGGCTTGAAATACTTTCACGAGAAAAAATACTTCATTTGTTTTGGGTCGATTTTCCATTATACTCTTACTTTCCATTTAAAAACAAAAAAGGTTAATGGCATCCAATGCGAGGACACATTAAGCCATTAAATAAATGTTCTTTTTTATTGTTTTTAATTTTGAATTAGGAATGGTCATGAGTGCAATTTCTTTTCAGCCTGGCGTTTACATTAGCTGTTTTTCTATACTTTCATTTCTTTGCTTATATTCAGCCTCATGAATTTTTTAGTAGCTATTTTTTTCATGTTTGAGGAATTACGTTTTTCGCTTTTTTCCACTGAGGCAAAAAATTATTTGCTGGTTGAGAGCGTTACTTTTAGCAATCTTATTAATAATGCAGGTATCGAAGCCCAATAAAACTAACGCAAGTTTGCAAAAAAATCGGCTAAAAATCAGCAGAAAATTACTTTTAGCCCGACCTTCACTAAAAAAGGATGAGGTGTTTTTTTGTGCTAAATTTCTTCTTATACAAGAAAAGAAACTTTGTTGTTATAGATGCTATATCATATAGTCAACATTTGCAAACTAAATAAAACAATATTTCGCTTGTATTTGCATGTTTAATTCGATTTGAATTATTGTAAAATTAATATACTTTTGGACAGGGATGGTTACTTTGGGCCCGTCATCGAATGCCTTAAGCGGGTTTCAATGAAGCTTTTCAGTCAGTTAGAGAGAAATACTTTTCCGTTATATTTGGCGACTTCTCACAATTTTAAATTA
This sequence comes from Julus scandinavius, assembly GCA_034696685.1. NCBI lineage: Eukaryota > Metazoa > Arthropoda > Diplopoda > Julida > Julidae > Julus > Julus scandinavius. The sequence goes on along the minus strand of JAQGAE010000268.1, from coordinate 28,023 downwards.
TGGAAAGTTTTATTGTGGCAAATGGTTTTTGTTTTCGCAAATGTCTGAAACTATTCTTATGGATATTAGTATCGGAAAAACTGCCTTATTCGTTAAACATTTGATTTTTGAATTGGTTTATAATATAATATACCAAAAAGGAAATTATAATTTAATTCATTCAGACTTGTTTTATTTGAAAATATAATAAATTTAGGTAATTTTTTAGATTTATGTTAATGTGTAATATGCTAAGAAGGCACCCCAAATAACATTGGATTCCACATTGCCCAAAAGTGAATTATTTTAAAATGAACTGTTTATTAAATTACAATGCTCAAGCTACGGCATTTTTCATTAAATATTGGAATATCATAAAATGTCGAGTTCGGTATCATTTCTCTAATCCTGAGACTACTCTAATAAATTCAAGTTCTGATATGGCATTATCTGATATTTCATCATCATCAAAATCACGTACTTTATATCAACTATCATCAATGTTAAGTAAACATCAGTAATAGACATTGATTTTTCTTGCGGTATAAATTTTGTTTTCGAAGAAAAACAAACCTTGTATTTTTTTCGATAACAATTTAATAACAAAGTGGAATTCTTTGTGGTTTGTGTATCATTGACCCTACGGTTTAACGAAAATGTACAGAGAAACGTTTCCTTTTGTGTTCACTTTATTTGTTTAGTTCTTTTTTTTGTTAAACTTTTTTTTAAAATTGTTGAACTGTACCATTTACGAAAGACTTGACTATGGCGCAATGCCATATTCCTTGAATCTAGGTTTTTACACAACATCAAATTCAGCCTTTTTGGTTGTATTATAGCAAACATTTCATGCTGCGTTCACAGATTAGATGACCAAGAGAAAACAAAATATTATCAAAAAAAAAAAAAAAAAAAAAAGAAAACGCTTTTGAAACCCCATTCTTGGGCATCTTTCAAGTTGTTCACTTTGTCATTGTCATAGCAATTTTGAGTTTTTATTAGGAAACCATTCTTTTGCTCGATTTCTTCTCTTGGTCGTGTGTTTTCGACATTTATTTAGCTCTACGTGCCTAGGGTTCAATATAGCCTTTATACCGTTTGGGAATATGGTCATTCCAGTACAAAATTTGGAAATTTTTTATCATGATTAATACCTTGACCCATTTTCAAAGGGACAGTTTACTGCATTGTTGAATATACGGTAGTTGTTACTGTTTTCTGAAATATAATTGAATGGTCCTTTATTACTTATTCTAAAATGTTTTAATACCATAATGCTACCATGGTAACAATGTGTTGGTAACAATTTAACCCAGATTTTACCTTTAAAATGTATCACAGTACATTTTGATTGGAAATCTTCTTATATGGGAAATGTTATGGGAATCAGAAATTGGACATACAGTTGTAACCCCTCTAAAAGAATACCCGTTAAACTATTATCCCCTCTAAACTAATTCAGACTGCTGGTCCCAACTCGGGCCCCATAATTAATCTAATCTCCCTCTGATCTAATTATCCCTCTTTACTAATACCAAGCATCCGGTCCCAACGATATTAGTTTAGAGAGGTTAAAGATAGTGGGACCACTGAATTTAGTATATTGTCTTCTAATTCTATTTCTTTCTCCTCGTTTTTTTATATTTTGCCACGAATGAAATCATTTTCTTCCATTCGTGACATTTGGCAGTAAATGTTAGTAGTCATCTTTATAAATATCATCTAATTGTAATCTCATTTCAGTTTTTTTCCTCACAACTTATTTTTCTTCAAAGCAGTATATGGCAACGTTATTCGCCCTCCGTTAATTCATTTTGATTTTTAACAAGGTTGCATCTCTTGGCAATTTTTGTGATTTAAGCCTAATCTTGAATAATGGCGGCGTTTGGGCTATTTGGTTCTCCTTGCACGTCCCTTGTGTTAGACGGTTCAAACTAAATTAGTTTTTTCCAGAAATCGGAGCGTCGCATTTTACTCAATCGGGGCACGTTTTCTTCTAATGGCAACATAGAGAGCAAAAATAGTCTTGCATCTCGAGCCAAGAAAATAAAAAAGAACCTGGAAAATTATTATTTTTTCACCAAAAATTTCCTGCGCCTTCATTGACACTGGTTCTGACTTGTATACATTGTCACATCTTTTATACTAGAAAATATTTGGCAAATTTCATTTAGTTTATTTACCGTGTTACACCTTAAGAATTTCAAAGATCAATGCGATATGGTCTACTGACCTATATTAAGAAACCAATGCTGAAATCAAACATTGGACATGTTTAGAAACATATTGGAAATGGATATATAGATGAATCTTTGCATTCATATAGTACATTAGAAAATATATGTCGATATACATATAACGGACAGCTATCAGAAATTTTACGTTCATTGACATAATCTCCGCTCTGTACTCTTTGAGTGTTGTCAAATTAATAAATAATTAAGTCAAATTAGACATTCATGGCCAAATCTTAAAATTTTACATTCACGGATATTACATTAGTTGGTCATGTATGGACACGTCAGATATTAAACATTCATGGACACATGAGAAATGGGACATTTATGCATGAGACATAATAAATTATAATTTTTTGTAGAAAACTGATTCATATGGACGAACTGGGAATTTAACAGAAATTGGACAACATTGATTAATATATCAGAAATGATACACTTGTAGGCATACAGTATCTGAAGTTGGACATGCATGGACAAATTTTATAATCGCAATACGTTATTTTTGAGTTTTCATTGAAGCGATTTTCACGAATTTTAAACACTGAAACCTGCCAAAATTGACCAACGTAATACAATAGAAACCTTTCTAATCTAAACACTTCGTCCTTAACATTGAACACTTTTTTTGGTCCGTGACAAACAAGTGGATCTGCATGATACATTTGGCATCCAGGCAGTTCAGCTCCAAAAGGCTACTTTGAAACAGGAAATTATTATGCTTAGTTGTTTGAGTAGCTAGACAAGCTAATTGAACAGCCAACACCAAGTAATATATGAGCGAACTGAAGTACATCCACGACTTTACTGAAAATTCAAAAACGGTAAACCCATGCGACAGTACTAGTCATAACTCCAAGCAGTCAATTGGTGAATTAAACAATTTGACATATTGGCTCACTAGAGACTGGTTCCAGGATAAAATATTGGAGTGGACAGACAGAGGAATGCCCATTGTGCAGGGCTCCAGTTGAGGATATCAACCATGTTATCAGAATCTGCCCCGCACTTGGCCCTGTACCCAGTTGCCTAAAAGAAAAATCCCTCGATGCAATCCTTGGCGTTAACAACAGGGATGAATTTCTAATCCACCTGCCCGAACTGAAGAACAGGCTAATAGCATGGTTTAAAGAACGCCAAATGGTGAATACCTCTATGAACACAAATACAACTGCAACCCCTACCATTAAGTAAGGGAGTCTGCAGAGTGGCACACTAACGTGCATTGGTCTCTTGTTGGACCCTCTGATCCAAAGGAGTAATCGAATCTAATCTATTTTGGTAACGTGGGCACTTAGGCAACTGACAGAGGTATACTCCACAAAAAAATCATCCAGAACTTCTTCAAATGGTGTACCGGAAGATAGGATTGCGAATTAAAAAGCAATGGTCAATTACCAATTTCGTTCGTTTATATTGAACGTTTGGATACATGCTTTATGTATGTAAAGCTTACATTTTGTATTCTAGTGATTAAATATAGTTTTGTATTTTACACATGCATTGTATGTTCACGTATGTGTGAAAAAGTATTCACCCGATACCAAGACTTGATACAATGAACGCATTTGCCTGGTCCCACAAGTGTTCAGTGAATACAGGTTTCACGTGTACTTGTTTCTCATGAGTTGAAATAATTTCTTCTGGCGTTTTTTGGTACATTTGAATTGTTTTCATTTCCAATATGTCTGTCCAGAAGGTAATGAGCCACACGACTCATTTGATTTTTCGTTATTCAAAACTTGGAGTGTTTCAGTACATATTTGCCATTGTAATTCAAAGAACGTTGTGTGACTTGTTTTCTGAAATCGCAATGCGTCTACCACACTTGAGTGAATTTGAGATGCATCCAATAGGCTAATATGAAATGCGGTTGAAAATCTGAATTGTGAGAAAATCAATAACACACACATCACAATCAGAGAGCAAAATCTATTTGGGGAACACTCGGAATTTTTCTCCAGGATATTCCGCAGATAAATGGCGAGCTTATACAAGACCATCGTGTCTTATAAGGGTCACGTCAAATCCTCAATCGAAACTAAAATTTCTCTTTATTTTAAACTTTGAATAATCCTGATACCGTTAGCTTGTCATAGTTAATTAATGTTAGAATTGTGTTATCACAATATTCCACATGGTAATGTTTTTTTTGTTTATTTGAAATCTCATTTTTTACAAATACATATACAGAAAACGGATTTTATTATTCAATTTGATGAAAAACATTCAACTGCTTATGTGCAGAACTGTTTTGTAATTTGATAATCGTTGCATTTTGAAATTTTTAAATTTAAACCTATTTTCATTCAGAAAGAAATTCAGATGTACAGTAAGTGATTATAAATATGCTATTTTACATATAACAATTAATTATTTTTATTTGGGTCAATGTATCTGGGAGAAACATATTTTAAATTTGTGTTTGTTTTGGCAATGGGCATGCATGCATGTATGTATTTAAAAAAGAAATACATTTTGAATAATATTTGAATTTAAAATGTTTCACAAAATGAATTTACTCAAATATTGGATATACAGTAGGCTATCCATTTTCATTTAATGTCAGTATGAAAAAGTATTAATTAACAACGCTAAACCTGTCTTCATTCGCTAAATATAATTAAGAGACATCACGAAAGTCATAATTACTTTAAACCATATGTAAAACTGTCCCATTTCATTAGATGTTCAATGTGCATGTATACATGACAGGCATTCGCAAATATTGTATACAATTTGAAATGGCAGATTCTTGAGGCAAACAATTGCTAAGTTTAATGCTTTAATATTGATATCCCATGTTAAGTATAGGAAGAGCATTAATTGATAACTCTTTAATTTTGATGCATTTCTTTGGCTGTAATTTCGTTTTTTTGGGGGTATTTTTGTCATGTCTTATATGAACGTCTCTAACAGCTGACTACGTAATTGGCAGCTTTTGTTTTTCCTTAAAAATTACCCTATTTTTTGCTGCTAATTCAACTTGGCGTATAATTACTCAGCTGAAATCGGTTGTCACTCTAAATTTGCATATTTGCCAATACGTTGATTCGGCCGCTATCTAATTATTGGAAATGCTTCGTCAGCGCAAAATAATCAGGAATTTGTAAATATATTTTGTGGTAGGCAATTTTATAAGCAGGAATAAATTTATGATAATCACAAGAGAGCGCTTGAAAGGCCTTCATTCGCTTCATGCTAATTTCGATATCTTTCAAATTAGGGCCAAATGAAGTCACCCTTTAAGAAATAATTTAAGTTTAAAACATGTAAACATGTTGAACATATGAAGATTTGAAAAAAAAATACGATTTCAAGTATAACTTACAAGGAAACGTCAAACTATTGCCTGTCAACATAGTTAAACCTTAATTACCGGTGGAAATGTTACATATGGTTGTAAATGGACACTATCAGAAATTGTTTATATATGGATAACATAAAATCGTTATGTATGACCACACATTGTACATAGTTACATTAAAGGCACAATACATGTATGGCCTATACCAGCCATTTTTGTTCGCATACGTTAATTATGTTGGCTCACAATGTTGATTTAATTATTTTTTAATTTTTGTTATTTTTTTACAGGTAAGCTAATGATCAATACAATTCAAGAAATATGTTTCAAATTCAGTAAGTACTAAATTATTTAATGTTTTTTAATATATAAAATTTTTCAAGTGCTATATGATCTTATATTGCTGACATTGGTTTGAGATACATATTTTCAGACATTTGCAAAATATTTACAATGTTTACTGATAAACTACTAAGCCTTTATAATATATCATTTAATTAGGTGAATAACAGTTTAGCATGCTACAATGTCTATATATATATATATATATATACATGATTTATTGACTGAGATTTCATAAATGGACATTATCATGTTGACATACTTGTTGTATCTATACACGTATCTTTATACATCCAAAATTCGGATGTTTCCATACATGGCGTATTTCAAACATCTGATGTATTCACTTATTGTTGTTACGTGGTTTTAAGAACTAGCTTAACTAAAATACTAGCAAAACTGGTCGTTGAACTTTCACGTTTTCTTGTGTTTTAATTTTCTTGTTTTTATTTTCTGCGTAAAACTTCTACCAAATATAATTTTTAAAACTTTTTTGGCGCCACATGGCTTCTGCAATAAGCCTGTTTTCGCCTGGTTTACCAAATAAGCATCCCAATTCCAGCAGCGGAAGTCGTTTGAGGGGAAAAACCGTTTTTCTGCAAAAGGTTACGTTTGCTATGTTTATGTCTTGTGGGTAAATTTAATGGCGAAATAAAAAGTGGAATTTACAACTGGGCTGGTAGTAACAATATATGATGATATAACGGGGAAAAAGGGTTCCATTTACGACGTTTTAACCTATGTGAGGTTATGACCCCATACCATGTAAATCTTGTTAGAAATTTACTGCTTTTAAGTTTATCAATTCTCTTACTTTTTTACTGTTATACTTTATTGTTTTGGGATCACCCGTGGTGAAAATTGATGTTTGCCCATTCCTTATTGTAGAAATTTTCATATTTGCATGATCATATTCATTTCATATTGAGAATCATACCAAGCGTTATGTAGTCATATAAAGTACAAGACTTGACTACATAAACTTTAATTGCCCGATATACTATGACATTGTACTGTACATCATGTGCTGTTAATGGACAACACATGTCCAAGGATATGGTTGCAATATATGGCCAAATCTAAATTACTGTTGTTCATTGACTAATTGTATGTTGTATGATCTTAAATTAAATGATGGTTTTATTAATGGGAATGACCTTTTATGGTCTTGCAGTATATACAAGTATGGTTTCGACTATATATATAACATATAATAGGTATGTAATTTAAATCTGCATTTCTGCGTAATAATGTGCAGTATATGCTACTACATACAAGGATGAAAATTATCTTGCTTTGATGTCTAGTTTAAGATATGAAATGGTACACTGAACCGAAATAACTTGGAATTAAATGAATTTCAGATGTTAATGACATCTTATTTGGCATTTCATCTTCCTTCGCGTTTTCGTACATATACCACTTAACTCAAATAATTTGTCAAAAAGATTTTTTTTTCTATCTCAAAAGGCATCTAGTTTTTTCTCTATCTTTAGTTCTATTCGCAATTCGCAAAAACGATGGCGATGATTTGGATAAAAAGGGCAAGTCAACCATTGGCAAATTTGGAGAGCAGCAATTGGGGAAATAGGTCTTTCTTTTCCATTTTCCCCCTATTTCCCCCTTTGCCCTTTGCATTTTACCCTAATTTCTTGCTACTAATTTTCTATAATGTACAATGTGTACAATGAAGTTGTATTTTTGTGCCAGAACTGAAGTTAGGGCAAGTGAAGCGTGCGCGTTATGGCGCTTGTATGTGTTTTACCCCTCTTTTACACAATTATAACAAAAGGCCCCTCTTTTTATTTCGCCTCTATTATTCCCATCTGTGCCATTGAAAATTGCGAGATAGCCGCACTTTCACTATTGCTGCTAGCTTAGTCGAGCGTATGCAAATGAGTCTACTTAACTTTTAGTAAGTACATCTTAAAAATGCGGAACTGTATCGCCAACCGTTTTTCTCTTAGAGCTTTTACTCACGAGCGTTTTTGCGGAAAATGCTTCGTAATCTCTAGCTAAATAAATTCAGCGAAAAATCTGCCAAAGTATACACGTCTTGCTGCACTTTCACAACATTTCTTTAAATCGTCTGGAAAAAATGTAATGACACGGGTGGAGTAATATCATATATGGACATTTCAATTTATGAGTATTTATGCTCTGTATATAACACCGTTTTTGTGGCCATATATGGTCATGTAAAGTTGTCCAATTTCCAGATATGTCCAGTTACACATAATCTAACATAGTTTTTCATGGTTAAATTTTACCATAATATGGATTCCATGGTTTCTGACTATTTGATCATGTACTAGTTTTTGGCAGAAAGTTGACTAAAAAGCTTTTCGTATTCACCACTATTTTCTGCTCTTGTTGAAGATAGATTGATAAAAGGGAAGGGAATAAGGCAAACTAACTGCACCAGCTCCTTGCAAAGGGGATGTATACTGTAGGAAGATGCATTTAAAAGGGTGAATGGGGGTTTGCTGTTTTAATCACTTTCCAATACTAACTGTTTACTTCTGATAAACGAGTTTGTTGCATTGATGGCTTCTGGACCAAGGTCAGAATTTAATTGCCTGTCAGAGCTTAACCGAGTGCAGGATTTTCTCTCATCCATTTATTGGCCAATCAGTGAGGGTTTGACCATCGAAACCTCTGTATGCTAGACCCTTGAGTGTACTGGGAAGGACAGAGGTTTCTGGATGTAATGAACTGCCCATGTTTCGGAGGAATTGATCATCGCAACTGTGCGATTTTCTCCACCTGTTCATGGCAATTTGCAAAACTTATCACGGGTCGCTTAATTGCTTTGTAGGTGGCGACCCTAGAGACAACAATTGGCAATTTTCGGTACATTTGGAAGATTTTATTTTGCACTTTAGGTACATTGTTACGTGATTTGCCCACCATTTTAAGCTGATAGTTGCAAGTTGTCTGATGCATTCCCTGGTGGAAACATTAGATAGGGCCATGTGCATTATGCCATTTTTAAAGCATCCCTTAAATGTCTACAAAAATGTGTCCAAATCTGACAATACGCTGTATTGAATATTCTCGATGTCGTGTCATAGTTCATTTCTGGAAGAAAGTATGGACATATTCAAATGAACAATTTCTATATAAAACTATGCATATAGCATACATGTATATTGAGTTAAGTTATGGGAAATATACATATGGAGACATTGACATAACTATGTATAATTAATCAGATCTATGGTCATTTTTGGATATACGCTATATTCTGGTATAAGTTTAAAAAACATTTTGCAATAACTGAAACCTTGATATGTCATTATTTTGTCAGAAATTGGACATGTTGTACATTTACATGAGAATTTGAGTATGTAATTGCAAATGTATATGTGTCCATTATAATATTAAAATTAGGAAATGTACATGGATGTCCCCGGATGGATATACATTGCATAGGGTAATATTCCACATTTGGCAATGCATGTCATGTCCCATATACATACATGTATAGCTGAAAACATTTGTACATACATTACAATAGAAGTTTTTCATCAAGTATATCTGAAAACATTACTGGCAATATATGATATTTTATTGTATTCGACATACATGATGCAGAATAGGGCTAAAAGGTCCCACAAGACTTCTAAAACTCGTAATGGTGGTTAAACAATAGGTAGGATCAGGACACAAATCGCGGTCAACCCAGTGTCATCTAACATGTACATGGACAAAAGAGACATGCATTATGCATGGTGCATAAAAACCGTTCAGTGTAGTGATTTTTTTCAACATTAATAAGTAAACAAACTGTACATTCTACTAAGTTTGGGTGCCCATCATAAGAGGTTTGTGGTGTCCACTATATCCGCGGGGTCTATACAAAGATGTATGGATCCCTACTTTCTTTCTTTTTTTTTTTTGCACCATTAAACATAGTCGATATGGCCGGATCGTTTTCTTGATCTCTCTCTGCCTCTGCAGTTCAGACATTTATTATGCTTTCAGAGCAGATTAAAAGAGCGAAAAAGGTTCAGATGCTGGAAACAACTGTATTGCTATCGACTTTGTTGGCCGTTGTTTAGAGGTAAATGGGTGGGAAATTACTGATCCGAACCCTTCTTCTTCATACTTACCATCTTTCGATAATACCTCACTGGCCTTTGTTGCCTAGGGTGTCGTTAAGTTATGTAAACAACGCTAAGTTATTACCATAAGAACTCCATTAAATTTAGTTTTTAAAAGCATGTATTAAGGTCAGGATAAAAGACTTTAAAAGCTCATAGGAAATTCTATGTAGGGCTGTTAAATTACAAATTTGATCCACATAAAACAAAGTGTGCAGTATAGGTTTCATGTTATTTTCTGGCTCTTTTATTTCTTTTCGCAATATTAATTTTGAAGGAATATTCATGGAGCGTATTATGATTCAGGACTATTATTTTAAAACTTTTAAGTTTACTTTATATTAACGGTATGAGGAAAAAGTTTAAAAAATGGATACTTTTTCATCTGCAAAGTGAAAAATAAGTTGCATAACTGAAACCTTGATATGTCATTATTTTGTCAGAAATTGGACATGTTGTACATTTACATGAGAATTTGAGTAGGTAATTGCAAATGTATATGTGTCCATTATAATATTAAAATTAGGAAATGTACATGGATGTCACCGGATGGATATACATTACATAGGGTAATTCAGGAACCAAACATGTCTTGGTAATACTTAAAATTGGAAAATTTTGAAACAGGCCCTATTATGCAGTTGGTCTCATTAGTCTGTAGCTTATGGAGTTAGTTGGTTGGTCCTAATATGCTGTGCTTGTATTTTGATGCATATTTCTTAAATATACTGTATTTCTTGTGGACGTTTTTATTTACATAAGATATATTTTTATATTGTTTAAAAGCATTGTTTTGCAAATAATTGTTCTGTTTGCATTATCAAACTTTGTACGTTTCACGAAAATCGTGGATTCAATACTATGCCTTAGGTTTTCATTTAATCATTGTGCTTTTGAAATAATTTACTTCAAATATAAGAAATATCATCCTGAAATTAAATTAAAGTAGCACTTTTGATTTACATATTGTCTCACGTGGACAGTTTAACAGGTAGATACAGAGGCGAGGATATCGTATCAGAAATTGATGTTACAATTTCAGCCAAATTAGGCATGCCTCTGTAGTTTTACGCTCCAACAAATTTGACAAGCCTAACTTAGCAAACTGGCAAGGATTTCATAACATCGTGTGTTGATTTTGCGGCAAATGTTTGAACGGATATCACTTTTCCACCATGTTGGAAATAACCCCGTTGACCATTGGAGCGACGAAATATTGAGAAGTTGGACACTTTTCATGAAATTGACCGGATATTCAGATGGCTTTCCTTAACCTCATTTAATGTTTGTATAAAACTTCATCGGATGTATTTATTTCATTGAAAAGCATCCTTATGACTAAACATACTTTCCCCTTGGAAATTCATAATTTGAAAGTGTTATCCAAAATGAAAGAACGTGTATGAGAACCTTATATTATTTTAAGTATTTTTTAGTAAATAATACCTTGGATTAATATCTTTGTATTTTAAGTATTTTTTTTTCAAGAAGTTAAGCGTGAAATAGCTTATGGTTTATTTCATGATAACATATTTCAATGTATACATCTTTACCTAATTTTGCAATTTCAGGATGTGTTTTGGCTAATCATTATTTTTCAAAAACATCATAATTTTATTTTGTGACCCTTTTGTTTCTACAAAAGTTGGCCTTATTTTCTAACGACGTGAAAAGACCGACACTGCCATAATAATTAAAAAAGGTCGTTAATTGTGTAAGGTAAAACAAAGTGTCTTTGTTAATTGATATGACAGATATTACGACATTCAAGCGAGTCCTTATGATGCTTCTCAAGGGTATTAACCTATAAATTTCATTAACCTATCCTTATTTGAATTTGAGATTTCAACGGGTTTGCCAGCAGTTTTTTTATTTGTTTCTTCTATAATGGCTGATGGCGTTGCCATTATTACAATTTGTAATTAGCCATTTTCATACAAGAAACGATGTTTTACGATAACGAGGAGCTTTTAAGAGTAGACGAAAATGGTTCACTGAAATATCGATCGTGAATTTCTAACGACAAACATTTTCTTGTATATGGCGACACTTTTTTTCCTTCTCCTAATAGCAAATTGTGTTAGGAAAATAATGTTATTAGACTGACAATATAGTTTTGGAAACATTCTCGTTATTTGTATTCGATTGTTATGAAGTTGAATAATATTTAATTGCACGGCCTTTAGAAAGGTTTTAAGATACGGTATTAATAAATTATTATAGGTTTTGTATTACAACGAGAATGTACATGTACTGTATCAGTTCTGATTTGTTGACAAAAAATATTCTAAATCCGTTAAAGATTTGAAGTTTGTAATTCGATTTTCAATACTCGAGTTTTGTCAACCTTTTGCAGTAATTTCTGTAAAATGTGAGCACTGGCACCATTGTCTAATGTTTAATTTAATTTTCGAGTTTTAGTTGAAGGTAGTTTGTAACTATCAAAACAATTGTAATATTTAACAAAATATGGCATACTATCTATATTTTCCTGTATTTCTATCTTCTAAGTTAGGTACTTATTATGTTCGATATGGGTTCGGCTCTTATTTATACATATTTTATCTAAATTCGGGTCAGAAGCTTTTAAACTTTTCAATATATTGTACAAAACGCTACATGTTTTCTTTCAATTTGGTTATTATCATAACTTTTCAATTTGCTTTGGCCAGAAACATAATTTGAAATAATCTCAATTTGATTCCACGAATGTTTTAATGGTCCTCTTAATTTGAATTACTTCAAAACTTGAAGACCTTTCAAAAATTCCAATAATTTCTAGAAGCATCTTGCATTTCCCCCAATCCACATTGGGACAATCATTTCAATCATTTGCCAATCACATTTTGGTATCTGTCAAAAAGTTTACGTTTTCACCACAAACTTCTTGCATGTCCAATACATTTGAAACCTGTCAAAATTTTTCAACATTTTTCCAAACATGTCAACTATCTCCTACAACGTTGGCCGTTATAATTGGTTATGGATGTGATCCGTATTTAAATGTAAGCTTTTCTAGCATCATCAGCTGCAAAACAGCAGACATGTCTACTATCAGCAGACTAGCGCACATTCGTGCAGAAGAAGTTGATTCAGTTTTGGTGAGACTGGTGGTATAACATATCTAGGACACAATAGATTTATTCAGGCGACAATTTGAAACCTGCCATTAGCAGACAATTCTTTGAATTTCGGCACAATGGACGAACATCGTACGCTGCCACTCTCCGTAGGGCCGTTTTTTTAATAATAAAATGCCATTACAATGCGAGTATGGCTTTGGGTCTCTATTGTTTTCCATAGACAAGAACAGTTTTCCGATATCCCCTCTCTTATTTTGCTTTTGTTGTTCGCCTTCTTCATTCTTTTACCCTTTTGTCTTTTGCACACATTCGAGCCAAATACATAAATGTGAAGAGCTGTTCTTCCTCCTCTATATCAATTAGTGACTCGACTTAATCATTTAAGCACAAAAATATACGTCAACATCGAATTATACTCCCTGTGGGTCTGCGACATGTCGACAACACATAAATGTTTGTTCAATACGAGCAAATGTTTTTGTTGTAAACATATCATAGAGTCAATGTTTTTTGGAAGGGTCGAATGGCATGATTTTGTTTTGGTACCTCCCAATAATCAGTACCTCCATAATCTTAAAAACGTACGATGGCTTTTGTATGTAGATTGTTTGTTAACTTTAGTAAGATTTCAATTGTTTGCATTTAGTTGGAAAACATAATCATACAAATATACTTTATAATGTTACTAAATAAGAAATTCTGGTAATTGGTGGAAATAATTCATGTTAGGTATGTTAGCTTTGTATTAGCTAGCATTTAACACAAAAACATTCTGCCTTAGTGTACATCTTTTGCAGAAAACTAAATTGTAAAATTTTGGCTTTCTGTGTAACTTTTAATAAAAAGTTTTTATCGATAAGATTTTTTTTATAAATTTTCCTATATTTTCCGTTATTTCAACAAAATAAAGACCTCTGTTTAGTTACCTATTATTTCACTAGTGCATAATTAAATTTGTTTTTAGTAATATGCTGCTTTTGCAGATAAATGCGAACAATTTATCGAATATTAAGGAATTTTGCAATTAGCTGTGGATCTTATTGGATATAAGACAAATAAGGTTAATATTGAATCAACATGAGGTAAAATACTAACTCGACTGAAATTAAAAATCGTGTTTAAAGCATATAAAGTTATCTTGGTTTTATTAATTCTTCTTTCTTCGATGTAATTAAAGAAAGCAACATTGAATTTCTTGTAACAACTTCTGGAGGCAACAAGACATGATTTTCAATTTTGGAAACCTAATATTGTTAATGAATAGTGCGATGGAGTAGCGTGCTTTACATTAGCTAATTACGTTTATTCATTTATTAATTTAGCTATTTAGCGTTTTGTATACCGTACATCCCACGCATTCCTAGTGGCAAAAGTAATCAAAGTTTTCAATATCAGACATGCAGGAAATCTCATTCGCTCGTTTTAAGTAGTTTGAATAGCCTATGATAAGCTTTAGAAGCTATAAAGCACTGGAGATAGCATTTTAATAGCAGCAAAATGTTTTCATTAGGCCTGTATGTTTTAAAAGCCGAAAATCTTTGCATATAACGGAAGGATTTTTCCATCGGTCTGCTCATTGGTAATCAAAGTAAGTACGATGAAGAAAATGAAATAAGTATAAAAAGATAATCAAAACAAGCTTATTTCTTTTCTGCACAATAGACCTAATTTCTCATTTGTTTTCATGACTGTCGGTGTTGACAAAAGCCCCACCTGCAATTGTTCAGGTTTGAGAAATCCAAAAACGCTGAACTTCGTTGATGAGAGTGCATTGGAAACACATTTTTTTGTAAAACCCCTATAGTATACTAAACTGATTGAAGAATAAACTTCAGTAAAGGTTTCAAGTGCATTCTAGATTTAATGAATTAAGCAAACAACTATTCAATTAGAAATGTACTGAACTTGGTTTATTTTGATACAATGCTTTACTTCTGTTTAATTTGTTTACTAACTTTGAAAACTATTGTTAGAAAAAATTAGTGAAAATCTTATAATAGCCACATTTTTAACGTACAGGGTTTGAGGTCTTCAACATGTCCAGTTTATTATGTTTTACATTATTGTTTTTATATTTGTCTTGTCCAAACTAAGCAGGCTTTGCACAGCTGTCCAATGTGAAATGACTTATTACAGAAAACTTTACATACATTTCTTCCTTTTAAAAATACCACATTTTTAAATATTTTATATATTTTTGTAGTTTTTTCAATTTCACCAATAAATGTCCGTTAGAGGTAAATTATTCCTGAATAAATTATCTTAAATTACGAAATTTTTAATGTATTTTATTAACGCATGCATGCATGTCTGTAAAAATGCGAGCATAAAACAATTTTATATATAGCTTTAAAATAAAAACCATCCTTAAATTATTCTCTTAAGAACATTATTTACCTAGAACCTATCGAAATGATAATTTTAATATTTTTTATATCCAAAATTGTGTTTTATTTATTTTCAAATTTGCTTCTAAAAAACCCAAACTAAATTTTGAAAAAACCTCGAAATTTCTTAAACTTTGTAATTTCGGAAACAATTATTTACTTTTTGGGGAAAAATCATCTTGCATAATGTATTATTTATCTCAAAAATAGATTACAAAATTTAATATCCCCTATCTGAATTTTACCATCAAACATAAAGGGTTTATGACTATCATAAAACAAGATGAGATTTCAGAATACGAAACACGGCAGGCTGATACGTTAGTTTCACCAAATTTTTAACTTGAAGCAATTTCCATTTTTTTTGAGAAAACTTCTGGTCTGAAGACATGCAATCAGCAGTTGCTATTCACTGCTGGTACGTTTTATCAATGGAAAATATATTTTAAAAACCATGTTAATGTTTGTTTCATGAAGACATGCCTATTTTTTGTTGCAATCAACATGTTTGTGAGCATTATTATTTTTTTCATGTCCCTGTATATCCATACATCATTTCACTGAAGTTATTTGTATAATTTCTTCTCTCATTTCTAGATTTGTAAGAATGGTTTCTTTGGGTTTTTTTCTGGATTCCATCAAGAATTCCTTATTCGTATGCAAGAATCTCAGATCGTGTGGGTTCAAGCGTGTTGCTCTCGTTTTCCTGACCTTTTGATCCTCCCCCGTTGCATGACTGTGTAAATGATCCTTATTGCAATTGTGCAGGGAGTGTTCATCCCTATATATAGGTCCATTTAGCTAAGTCTTTTCTATTAAAGGGCATATGTGTTATATGCATGCTGGTTGGCCATGCCACTGAAGCGGATGTTGACCGGTTGCCATGGTAACGGCTCGTTACTTAAGCTGCTGATGGAGATGCTAACGTGGATCTCTTCCTGCGATTTTAAATAGTGTGTTCGATGGGACTAGAGAAAAGTACATGTGTCGTAGTTTCAACAATTCGGAATGAGATTGTGAAGATTGAATCCTTGATTGAGAAATTATACAGGACCATATATGCAATAATCTAGCATACTGTATTCAATGCATGCTTGAAAAACATAGTAATGACAATACAAGGGTGTATGATATTCTCTCTATATATGATTGAAAACATTTCTGGCCGCCATATTTGGAGTCTTATGTTATTGTTAATATATAGAAGAAATCATGGATATACACGTATAATAAGTGTTGCAGTGTTGCACGTATTGCAGTGTGTCTCAAAATTGAACTAATGAACTTCTTCATTAATAACCGGTTTTAATGGAACTTTTTCAAATTTATTCGTTTTCCAAAATGTCCTATTTGGCGATTTAATGGAGCTTGATGAAACTAGCCGTCACCGGAAATTATTTAGAAGCGTTAAATTACGATGATAAACTCTTCAGACGACCATTTCCAGGAGTCAGAAATCATTTTGAATCATGAAAACAGCTTGAATTTCAGACGAAATCTATTATTTAAACATTAGGTCTATAACTATCAGTACAATGATCCAGAAATCCGGTTCGAGGACATGTACGGTTAAATGAAATTACTTTTAAATCCTTTTTAGAATTTAAAGTGCATACACTTTTTAAATCCCAGTGCCACGATGTTTTATTAACAAAGTTAAATTTGTAACATCTTAATGGTCTGCTACAGCAAAATTAAGATTTCTTTGTAATGTATGCGCATTTCAAGATATCAGCACCATCTATGGTGCATTCTGTGAAACTGTTATAGATATGGCTATTGAACCTCAAATATCTCAGAATAGTTATCAGAATATTTCAATTTGATTTTCATATATTTTGAAGAATGAATAAGGTCAAACGTCTTGCTTTTATAGAGTTCATATATATAAAATATATTGTTTTAAAATTAATATTTATGCTAAAGCAAACGTATTTCCTGCTCGATGTTGGTGAATTTTTTAATAATATTTATTTATAATAGGTATGACATTTCTTGTCAAATAATTTTTCAGAGAAGATTAGAATACAAAAACAAGCGATAAATTATATATTCAGACATGAGGAATTTTTCCTTTATATTGGATCGAAATACACGATCATTTCTTGTGGTATTTCGGTCATGTTTTTGTAGAAAGAAATACGGTTGTCACGTGTCTGCCATTGCTGTTTTGTTTTGTTATTACAAGACACGAGAAGCTTATCTTTAGTTTTTAAGACAATTCTCTAGCCATCAGGACATTAGGAATTGCGATTGAGACAAGAGGTCAGGACAAATAGGGTCAGGGGTCGTCACGTTTCTTCCATTAAGTTGTCCTCTCTTCATCATTGGTCCACACAGGGTAACGACCATCGTCTTCAATCTTGGACATAACAATGGACTGCTGCTTTTGCTTTATATAGATGTTCGATGACCACGTATTGAATCTGGGAAAGAAAGTAAGGATAGTGGCTATATTAGAGAAAACTCACGTATTTCCATTCTGCTGCTAGCCAACTGACCATAGCTGCTATTGTTCTCCGAAAGCTCTTGAAACATCTGTTCTGGACACAGGGATACTTTGGCCACCCATAAAATCCCCATCGACAAACCGTTGCCTAGCTGCTATTGGCTTATATGGACCAACTTGTATTATACAACATCAAAAAATGAAACATGGTAAAGAGGGGGTCCTGTGTCCTCATCTAGCATCTTCTTGAGCTATTTTGATTAGAAAAATCAAGAGAAACCTATTATGTCATACAATAGACTGAATGAAAGACAGTAGAACCCCTCTACTGTAATACCAGTTAAACTAATATCCCATCTAAACTAATATAGACTGCTGGCCATAGTCAATCTAATCTTCCTCTAATCTAATAATCCCTCTAAACTAATACCAAGCACGCGGTCCCAACGATATTAGTTTAGAGGGATTTACTGTATTTGCAAGGAATACCTAGAATGTTACTGCGCCCCTTCAGATCGTATACATGTACTGTACATTATTCGAGTAGAAAAGCTATATATGGACCTTAATTGGTCCTGTGTGGCCCTTATTTATACATGTACGTGCCATATTTAGCTAATGATGGGACATATATATGATCCATGTTTAGCCACTGTTGGGCCAAGTATGGCCCATATTTAGTCATGTATGAGCGATATATGGCTAATGATAGGTCCCATAACCATATATGATCCTTAATTAAGTGCTGATGAACCACATACACTCGTATATGGATGGTAAAATGCTAATTATGAACCATGGTTAGATGTGGCCATAAATTTGCATATGTTGATGGGTATGGCCATACATGGGCATATCTGTAGAATTTATATGGACAAGCCTGGCCATATAAGTACATATGTCTGCTTTATATATGTCTACTGTATATGGAATAAACTAAGTGGCACATGAAAAACATGCACATATTGGCACACTGTACAATGATCATGTGTCCATATTCCAGTGTCATTTTCTACTATTTTAAAGTGTGGTATGGCCATGCACATTGTATGCTAGTTTATATTTTTTTTACCTCTGAATAAAAGTTAATAGAAGCAGGAGTATGTACATACTTCGAAATGTTGTCACAAACGGACACATCATTACAGAATTATTGATATGCCCAAACTTGGGATATGTTCTGTCCATTAGGCTGCCCACAAATGGGAGATTCTGTCCTGTGAAGATAATTGTATTCCGGTGTTGTTGTTGTTGTCCTCGGTGGTTGGTCAGTTCGTTGGCCGAATGATCAAAACGTTTGTCCATTAAGTGAAGAAAAATGTCCGAGTGCAATCTTAACTACTTTCGTGTATGGATTTGTGCGGTTCCCCTGGCGATTCCGTTTGTAGATGATAACCTTTGCTATTTCTTACTTAGGCGAGGGCTAACAAAACAATCGAAGAAAATAAGATAGATTGGTGACGAGGAGGTGGAGTTTGACCAATGATTGACCATTTAGAAATCCCATTGTCCATCCTCTGTCACGCCTATGTTGTGACCAGCAATCGAATGTTTCATTTGTATTCTTTGCCATTGTCCTCTACAGCGGACTGCACAATTGCCGACTATGGAAAAGTTAACAATTTATTGTTTTGTAACAAGACTGTATAAGCTCTTCTGTATCATTCGATGTCAGCTGACTATCTTAAAAATATTTGAAGATTGTCTGCAATAAACTTATGAAAAGTTGTCTGAGCTTTACGAATCACCCTGTACCAGATTTCGGATAAACTTATTGATGACCAAACCAGAAATCGGACATATCTGCTCCTCTGAGACCTCCTAAATATGGTCCATTTATTTAGATGTTTTATGGTTGACGTTCTAAGAAATTCATCTTAGATGCTCTTTAGACATAATTTGTTAAATTACTACGATCTTCTACACTCACAAAGAGTTACATTCTATCTTAAATCGTTTTAGCAAAAAAGGCAGATTTTTGTGCAAAACATGAAACCATCTTATACTTTCCCCCGAAATCTGGACATACATGTACTTAAAACTCCCAAATATTAAACTATGTTTAAACCAAATCGTTTTAAGATACTGTAAACTTTCAATCCTTGTAGTACTTGAAAATCGCTACACTTCGCGAAACACTACCGAAATGACACCTTATGCATATTCATTATTCTGTTGAAACTTGACATAAACATCTGTAGCATTTTGTATTACGAACAATTTTCTAATATGTGCGACCCCATTTAGAGAACGTACGGATTTTCATTAATGTTTTAATTAAAAGGACTCGCTAATAATGTCACGCCTTATTTTTAAATCAGATCTCCAAATAGCTGTTCACTAAATTGTTTTCGCGATTTACATACCGATTGTAGTTTGTTGAGACTTATAATGAAAATGTACTCTCGTCAGGCAGTCTATAAAACCTTAATTCAAAAAGTACAAAAATTCTTACCTGCTAGCTGATGACGTACATATATGAAAGTAATTACTAGTTTGTGTACTCAGCTTGTCATGCTTTGTATATGTAGTTCATAGTTAAGAAAAATTGTCAATTTAATCTAGTATTGAACAATAATTATCATCATAACAATAAAAATTACAGCCAATATATTTTTAAATAAAGCCTTGGACAAAATTGTTAGGCGCCCTTCATTTTGTTGAATTCATTTAAATTGAATGAACATGAAATATCTCTTTGTGTTTAAAATAACACTAATGGCCCCTTTCAACGGTTTAAACAATTATAATAAATACAACGTCCATTAGTTTTCATGAAGACTATACTGCGACCGATAATAACTTTTCTACAACTAGTGTATTTCCTGCAGACATATTCAGAAAACTTATAATATAATTTCTTAACAGCTGAAAAATTTATTAAACTGTTTTGACATAACGAAAAAGCGTTGTTTTTCTAGTCATTTACAAAATTAACATACATTCTTACTGAAACAACTGTAAACTTATAGCTTCAGTCATTAACAGAGTCTGCAATAACCTTAGAGGCCATTCGAAAAGTACGTCCAAAAGAGAGGGTCGGGGGTTCTGCTGGCTTGTGGACACCATGCGGACAGGGGGAGGGATGGAGGGAAGCCATTATGGACGTCCACTAATGATGGTAATTTTTAGTTTTTGGCTTTTCTGTTTAATTAAGTTTTAAAGATCAGTTAGAGGAGAAATGGACACCAGAAGAAATGTGTCCCCAGTTTCAAATTTACTTTAATTTTTATAAACTCAGGAAAGTCGGGTATTTCCCTTCGAGGACAGGGAATTTCCTTTTATATTAGAAAATCGGTACTTTCCGGTTATCTAGACCTCACTTTTCGGTTATGTGGACCTCATAAAATTCAATTTAACATAACCTAACTTAACCTAACCAAACGTAAGAAAGTTAGGTTAGGTAAGGTTAGGTTCGGTTAGGTTAGGTGGTACTTTCCGGTTATCTCGACCTCATGAAACAATGAATAACCGAAAAGTGAGGTCGAGATAACCGGAAAGTACCGAAAACTCTTTACAAATGTCGTGGAATTGGTAGCGAGACGAGTTCTTGGAGATTTATAGAATGGGCCTTTGTAAGTTCCAACATATTTTCTATACACTGTACTTTTCCAAAATATTAAGAACGTTTATGAGGAGGGGAGATGGAGAATTTTTGAAGGAATTGTTGGGACGTCATTTTCGAATGGCTCCTTACTGTAACAATTGAAATGTCGTTGTATCTAGTGTCAAGTTTATAAAAAAATTGTTTTTCCTATACACACTTTGTAGCATTGGGTTGTGACAACAGTAAAGTTGTTGAATCTGGATTTGCGGTACCTGCCCTCTGATGGCAATCAACAGCTGCTCATTTTAAATAATCCACTCCATAGTGGCCTTATATGTTTTGTTGCCACTTTTGAAAATAAAACCGTGGGCTGATTTTGCCAGTTTTTTTAATAAATGTCAGCCATGATATGATAACTTTAGAAGTTTTAAACAGGCGGGGTCTTTCTTCTTATTTTTTTTTTCATATCGTTCTTTACAACAACTATATTCTTTAAACATTTCGTTAGCTACATGCTACTGAAACCTTGGCTGTATTTTTTTTATGTTCGGTGTTTAAGCATATAGGCAGTATTATTACTTAAGTTGTCATCACTGGCGCTGTGTTTTGGCAAACCCTTGCCATTGCGGCTGTCAAACTGCCAAAAAACTACAAAAAAAATGGGAAATGGGATGCGGCTACATTTAGTGACAAATAACGGAGAAAGTTTGGCACTTCAACAGTTTCGTTTTTGCATTTGGTTAAAAGAAAAGTAGGCGGTATAGGGAAAAAAATGTTTTGGCCCCAGAGTTTACGCGTCCATACATCTTTATGTCCGTGTGTCCATTCTGCCGGTTTTTACTATATTTTATTCATGGCAGATGGTTCCTTGTGGCCTTGTTTGTGTCAATTTATCATTTTATTTCAATGCGGGCCAAAAAATAAGGCAGCCTGAATGTCGTGGACAAGTCGGGAATAAAATATTTCGATGTCATTACCCTGTTGGTATGAAAACGAAATGAAATAGTCGAGGTGTCAAGCATTATTACTGGGGTGGAGCCAGCAATTTTTTTAAATGGGGGAATGTAGACCGGAATGGATTCTGAAAATTTTTTTAAGGGTGTGCAAATTGTCTGTGGTGGATCCAGAACATTAAATGAGGTAAAAATAGTCATGGGTAGATCTAGGAATTTTTATAAATGGTGTCAAATATTTAAGGACTTATCCAATAAATTTTAGATTAAAGGTGGAGGCATTCACATTCGTATACATTTATTTGAAAAACTATGCACCACACAACGCATTTTTAAAACACATTCTCAATTTTTCATAAACATTTACCGAATGTGGAAGCTTTATCAAGAACATTTACACTTTTATGAATATTTAATAATACTGAGTCGCACAGTGTTCTAATTTTAGAAAATCTAGTTATTAACATTATTTTCACGCATATTCCTAACTTTTTAAGGATTCTTAATGAGAAAAGACTTGAGAAATGATGGATTTTTTTTGAAAATCTGTGCATTACTTGGTTTTACTTGGTTAATTATTGTACAGAGATAAGTCAATAACTATTTTATTTAAAGAAAATGGGATCCAAATTAATGTCATAACATAATGTTACGTATTTTCTGATTCTTGTTATATATAGCGCCTGGCAGTTTTAAGGGTATGGAAACATATCGTTGATGTTTATTTAAAACTTATTTATTTAAGGACATCTAACATATTTATGTTTAAAATTCAATTACTGGAAAAATGTATTCGTAAGGAAATCTTAACTTGTTTATAGTTTCATCTTTTCAGAATTCACTTATTTTTACATCAGGTTGTCAACATTTATTTAAAAAAGTATAAATTGATAGTAATTAGATATTTTTTTTGCTCTAAAAGTTTTAATGGCTTTTCCTACTTAGTTCAAATTCATGCTTTCATTAATATATTAACAAATGGGATAAGTTAGTCGAAAACCTTTTTTCCCATCAACTTTATTTTAAAAATATCGATTAATTTCGCATCTGTTTTTGACTCGAGGCCTTAATTTCACTGTATATTTCTTACGTTTAAGTAAATTTCGGTCTTCTCCTTAAGAAAACCTTTTTAATAAACCCGTTAAGATATTTCCTAAAACAGTGCTCTGCACTTTAGCGCAATTTTCATTTTAGAAGGGATTTAAGACCTGTCATTTAAAAAGCCCTTCTTGTCTCTCGATGTCAGGAACAAGTTTATAAAAAAAGATCTTATTTATATCTGTGTCGCAGGATTACTTAATGAAAACCCTGGAGGATTATTGATTCCTCTCAGAGTTTACTGAATTGAATGTATATTAAGGGAATTTCATTTCGGTTAAAAAGCATTTGAGACATCTTCAGCAAATTTGTTGAGTTACCCTCTGTCTGTTTCTCTCTCACTTAGGTTGACATTTTTAATTTACATTTAGACCTTATTGAGAGATACCGTGGAAATTAAAAGAAGATCTTGCACTTGTTACGCTAATGGTAATTTATTTCTCGTAAAGCCCGACACGCACCAGGCAATTTACTGACAATCCGCTTACAGCATGACGGAAATCTGACATTTTTTTAAAATTATTTTTGCATAATTTGCATTTCAATGAAATTTTGTTCCTGGTAAACTTGTGTTGTTTCTAAGTAGTTCCTAACTTTAGTTTTTTTCCCTTGATGTTTTATATACTGTATACGCTTTTTTATGAATCAACTTCCAAAAAATGCCAAATGCAATTTTATGTTGTAAATTCATCTCATTTCCATAAGAAATAAGCACTGATGTCAAACTGGGAAGTTGTTCTGAATCTTTGTCGATCAGTTTTCACTAAATTTAAGGTAAAATCAAAGTACAGTAGTTATTTGTTGTACTAATTGTTTCACTACGTTTTCCAAATGTACGTATGTTTGTATGCTATATTATACTGGAGCATACTTTGATATTGGTTGTTAAAAATACTGCAAAAAATGTCTCCCAGACCATAGGATATTTCCCCAGAAATTGAACTAGTATTAGGTAATCGATTGAGGCACTTGTTGAAGACCTAAGGGACCGAACCGTTGTGTGATTAAGAAAACACTAGGTTATATTACTGTAAAGCTCGCTATCTAATTCATAAACTTATTTCGTTAAATTCGTATTTGAAAAAAAACTAGTTTTAACCTATTGGTAATACCTATTGGCATAAATGTAAAATGCATGGCATATGTTAATTTTACTTAATCAGCAATGTGTGTGTGGGAGGCGTGCAATTTTCAATCAAATTTTGTTGGTAATATTTCAATGTAATTTGGAAACATTCAAATTTCAAACACTCTTAAACAGTTATCAAACCCTATATTATCAGTTAACAAAATGTATTTAAAATGAATTCAATTAAATTTAATTCAGTGCCATCGTCATGTGGTATAAGGTAAAATTTTGGATAACATTCTTAGTAAAAATAAACCACTGTACATCAGTTCCCTATCAATTTTTTAGTCAGTTCCAGCCTGTTGTTCGTTGATTTGTCCACCTTTCGTCAGTATCGATATTTGACTACCATAATAATCCTTTTCAATGTTTAAATTTCGATGCGAGCTACCAGCAGCTGTGATTTTCTATTTCGTTATAAGATAAATCTTTCTTGTCTCGCATAAATCCATCGCTGCAAAACTATCTAGGTGTCAAGAGTATAGCATTTCCTTCTCGCCTTTGCATGATAATTAAATCGTTTCTTGGCTATAAGGAATGCGTGTGTTTTCCACATAGCTGATGTCGTTTTCGCCGACATCCTTAATGACAGTTTTCCTAGTGATATATTATTGCAAAAGGGCTCTGATATGTAACGAGCAGCAAGAAAAGGCAGAATACGGATGAGAGCTAACGGCATGGACTTATAAATCATCGCTTACTTATTTGCACACAATCCCAACGTAGTTTTGTCGTTGCAAACTGATTATCCCGAGGTTGTTGTACCTTCACTCTCAGCTTTTGACTAGAAATCAGATGGAAATCTTTCGAATTTAAACAGTTTTTGTCGTTCACAAACTTTCACAAGTTGACTAAAGTGAACCGTTATTTGGCAGATTGCGTAAATATGAGCAAAGCTTTGCTAATTATTCATCGTTACTAGTGTATGTTTTGTAACGTTATTATCAGTATTTTCTAATTTATTCAAAACAACTTGTCAGTGTCTATTAGTACGATGCTTGAAAAAATGGCGAAAATAAGCTTATAATTCAAATTAGTCCTCAAAATCATGGGTTTTATATTCCAAAAATGGAATTTATTTGTAATAAAAATTTGTAAATAAAATCGATCAAAACGTGGTAATACTATATCGCTCAGTTTTTCATATTAAGTTATACAGGGTGAGGCATAATTCAGTACCTCTCGAATATGTACAGTAAGGTAATTCATTTAGATAAAATTTGATCAAGATATTTATGTCCAGTGTTACGTACAACATGTTTTCTGAAATCTTATTATGTTGTTGCCTGTTCAATTAAGAAATCAGGTTTTATCTAAATGTTGCCATATTGAAGAAATGAATTTTGCATCACCCTGTAGGCATGGAATATCGTTCCATGTCAGTAGTCTAAAAGTCGGTACGCACCAAACGAAACATTTAGAAACACTAAACATAAACACGAAACATACACAAAACATCTTGGTGTGTCCAGGAATCAATGTTTCGAAAACTGCCATTTTGTGAAACATTTAATGTTTCTTGATGTTTCGTTTCGATCGCTCAAGAGGCGGTCCGGATCAAAGGAAAAAATGTTTCAAAATGTTTTCGGAGAAGGCGCTTTTGCCAAGGACTCTACATGATGGACAGAGCATTGCACCATGTGCTTTTCGTTGTATCTTTTTAAATTAATAACAATATTCTCTTTAATTAACAACTTACCCTACTTAAAAGATCAAATTATACACGTGTGGTGATCATTGGACGTTGCAGGCAAAAGTATCATTTATTTTGTTTGCTGCAGTACACGCGCTTGCCTACGTCATGAATTACAGTCGGGGACAAAAGCGCCGTACCAGCCAATATGAATGTCTGCCTTGTTTCAAGAAATGTGTATCAGGTGCGTACACTAGTGTTTTTCCCGTGTTTTGAAACAATTTTGTCACATATGTTTCGAAACACGCTAGAAACTTTGTGTTTCTTGTTTATGTTTAGTGTTTCTAAATGTTTCGTTTGGTGCGTACCGACCTAAAAAAACAATTAAAAAGCAGATACCTATATCCAGCATGAAAATATAAACAAAGTTAGATATGAAATTCAAACATTTGTAAATGTATTGTTATATTTATATTTTTCTAATTAATAGACATAAATAACAATACATTTGTATACCAATTTATATACAACACATACATGTATTTTCAAAATATTCTGATTTACATGAATTTTTAAACGTGCTCTATAGTGCATATGTAGGTACTATATCCAATCAGAAGCTTCACATGGGCTTCAACGGACAATGCATCGTGAATTTATATTTCCAAACTTCTAGTAAAGTACTTCCGAAAGTGAACAATTTGAACTAGAAATTAAATGGTCGCTTATCGAAAAGTTGTGTGAACAAACCATGATGTCTGGAACCTAGAAATCTTGACGTGGCAGAATATATGGTGTGCAATTTGTCTACTTCTTGCGGACCATGTTGGACAAACACTGGCAACTGATAAGAAAATTAATACGAAATGAACGCGATAAATTTACCATTTCCGCTGCGAATTGACGTTATGAGATCGAATGAGGGAGAGAAATTTTGTTCATTTAAAGAGATCCCAAAGAGCCAACCAGCGCAATCCAATTTGCTAAAAGAAGTAATGAAGAAGTTCTTGGTCTGACATCGTCAATCCCAACCAGCAAATGTACCAAAGGAAGATGTCTTTGTCTATCTGGTTTCAAATTAAAATCGATGAAAAAGGAGGAAAATCTATGACATGGTTATATGTAAATCCCATTTCCAATGATGTAACTTAGGTATATGGCGCCCCTTTAACTTAAATTCTTCTTTTCAGTGTATGATTCTGGCTAAATTGAATACACTCAAACCGGTTCCTCTATGGTAATACCAGATTTCACACCATAATTGAATAGTTGAATAAAACATATGCTTGAGGGTTCATATATGGTTCATACAGTGGCATATACTATGACCAGATGATGTTCTAGTCTAACCAGGTGTAGAAATATGCCCCAAATATCATTTTTTCACCCGGATGATACATTTCATGGAGGGATGCATTATGTAACTCTGAAAAAACATCTGTTGTGATCACTAATATATGTATATTTCATTTATAACTATTGAATAAATACACTTGATATTTAAAATTTATTATTAAATGCATATTTAAAGCTTTAGACTTGAATATCAAGATGATGGAGAATTATTTATTGATAATGCATATCTGTAACTCTTGAGAAGTACCAAAGATTACGATGGTAAATCTGTGACCTTTACACGTTCTTTTTTTTTGGATTGCCCTGAGACAGTAGCTGTTTATAGAGGCTTTTCTCTTCGCTAAAATTCAGTCGTGGCTTTTTTAGTTCAAAAGGGTTATCCAAATTCACGAAGGCTAAAATCACATCTAGAAAACC
>JAQGAE010000267.1:0-43771 GCA_034696685.1 Julus scandinavius | reverse complement strand
AAGCAACATATAAGCATGTGCTCAGGTATTCACGTGATCTATTGTTTATACAGTATCGCAGGTGAGAACTATTGTCCTATAGGGATCGTCAAATTTACATATTCAAAATTTGTTGTTTTTATTATTTTGTACATTACCTGAAGCTGTTTCCTTTCCTGTGGCCATGACCCCACCTTTGAAATCACACTCACTTTCACCGACCAATTTGATGTTCTGCAGCCTTACATCCACGAAGCATACACCAGCATTATATGCAAGTTGAATTTGAAACTGTAATCGAAATATTACTTTAAATTGCGGCAAATTAACGCGCGTATTATAGTAAACCGGGTTGAGTGCGCGTCTATTAAAAAATTATTTCGCTGTGTCCTTCGAAGTTTGAAGAAAAAAGGAATTTTTTAGAAATTGATTACTATAGTTTCGTTCACAATGAATTCATGGCGGTCGGGCTGATCGGCTCGTTTATGTAGCGCCATCTATTGAAGGTACCGCTAAACATGTAGCTTGTATGATAAAGCGAGGGTGTTTTGAACTTCGCAACATGAGTAATACCGCATATTTCAAAATTTAAGTAAACTCTGCAACAACAAAAGTGCATAAAAGTCAGAGGACAACTGCATACAAAAATTAGGAGCTTGATTTTGTGTGAAAATTGCTAACCATTATAAATGCCATAAAAATTTCGTCCACATTTTCTTATTTATTACAGATCTTCAGGCGGGGTTTATATCCTGACACTCATTATTCAAATTCGTTTCAATTTGATTTTATTTGTTTAAATCTATTTAAATTATTTCAGATACTGGGTAGGGGTAAACTTATACGCCTTAAATGAACCATAGGGAAGAATTTTACCCTGAAATTCGAGCTTTGACTTTCAGTATGCGCAGAAATATAAATGCATTTGCAATGTATTTATTTTCCGTATGAGATTAATGCCAAATTCATTCTATAATCAATTAAACGACAAATATTTTTAATGTTTACTGAATTAATTATATGATTTATTTCAATTATTTGACGCTTACAATGGATGTTTAATATAAAGGACCAAACTGATAGCAGTGTACCATCAAACCTCACATCAGAATTGTGAAAAGGAAATTGTCTTTGTTTTCACAAATTTCAGTAAACCATGCCCTGAAATCTGAAATCCGAATAAAATCTGATAGCACAACCTCATTTCAGAGATATCAAGAGGAAATTTTTGTATATGGATTTCCTGTTTATAAGGAATTCGTCACAATTTTGCCATATATTTCAGTAAACTGTGACCTAAACGTCTAAAATCTGTTTGGCTTTAATGTACCAAATTGATAGCACAGTACAAATTACACAATCAGATCCAGCATTGCAGCATTAAAATAATGATTTCTTTTTGTTCACATTTTTTACCGATATAATGTTGGACAGATCTCGAAAATTCGCAGTTTTCAATGTATGACATAAAGGCTTCCAAGAACATATGTATACACAACATACGACTACCGATAGATAATACATATATTAATATAGTCATGAAAATGAATACGATCATTAAATGGATAATAAACGCACTGCGTAAGATGGAATGATCGAATATTATTACAAAATAACTTTTGTTTTATTAGTTTGTTGCACATGTCTTCATTTCGCAAGTCGAGGATTTCAAAATTTTTTAATGAGCGACAGGAATGAGGTTACTTGTCGAAACTCGATAAGATACATTTATCTTGTTCAAATTATAACAGCATGTTTTATTCAGAATAAAAATACACACGTCTGGCATTGAATTGAAAAAAAAATGTAATTAATGTTGGTATACAAATGGATTTTTCACTTTTATCTATACCCGTTTAAGAGCATAAAACAATAATGCATGCTAATAATACTTAATGCTTTTATAAAAAGAAGTACAGGGCAACTCACTAAAACAAAACTTCAGAAACCAATTACATTTTAAAATGTTGCTGTTGTTTTATTTAATTTGAATACCCTATACAATCAATAAAAATTCTGTTTCCTTTCCAAAATATCGTAATTGAGTCATTTCCTTGTTGTCCATTAATAGCGATAATTTCCTCCTGGTGGTCTGATTCCTGGGGAAATTTTGATACCTATAATCATAAATGCAAAATAAATCATCTTTGGCTTACAAGCAAAATAATTCAAGTGAATGAAGTCCATACAATGGCTGGGTATTTTCAAAACTAATAGTCACTTTAACGTAAAATATAAGGGCACTTTCGTTGTTAGGCTTTAATCAAAATAGTTCAGATTTTTATTGTATTATACTCACATCTGGCTGCTACTTCGGGACACTTGCTTCTTCCACATGGTGCAAATGTTGAGCATCGGTAGCCATGAGAGCATCTGATGTCCTTTATTCCAAAATTGCATTTTTAAAAATTACATATAGGCACTGTATGTCACAAATTTGACCATTTTATGAATAAAAATGAGCAAAATCTTGAAGTAAAAATGTTTGCGCTGAGTCTCAAGTTTGATGGTAAGCATTTTCAAAAGTATTTCGACTGATTGCTGCATTACAGTAATTCAAATAAAAGTAAATTAAGACAGCACAATCTGACTAAACGCCCAATTTTGCTCACTTTTATTCATTGTAATGGACTATTACAGGGAATTATATAAACCCGACATAAATGGCAACATCTATGAATTGAAATACATTAATGACTTTTATGATTTCATTTTTGGCATGCCTTTTTCAATATTTACATTTCAAACTAAACGCCATCTATATCGGTTACATTCCCCATTAATTTACATTAAATAGCAGTAAAAGAATAACTGTAACGTACTCTGCAAGTTGGACGCCCTAAAAGATGAAATAAATATTTGTTAATATTTTTCTACACCAGATTGATATTTTAAAATATCCCTAAAAATAGTAAATATAATTACCTCTTCCAGGAATATATCGATCACGTTGGTCAGCAGCTACTATGGCTAAGACCAACATAATGGCACAGACCATAACAACTGTTTTGGACATGTTTGATAGTCTCGTGTAATTTGAAACACCTGAGAAACGAATGTACACCTTAGCCGATTTCGATGCTCTTAATGTGAAATCTGGGATTCGATTCCGTCTTAAAATACATAGGATTGCTTCCGGAAACCGGGTTTAAGGTGTGCTTCACGTCCAGGATGTAATTGTTGCTAATTGATTAGCTAGCGAGTTTTATAATAAGCTTTTATTCTCATCCTTCTAGAAACTGTTTTCGATTTTATTTGTTCTGTGAAATGCCTCTTTGAATCTTGCCGGTGTTTACTATTTCGGTTAGGTGTTGCAATTTTGCCAAAAGTGGGATTTCCTGAGGTTTTTTTTCCTCATTGCTGATCAGTTTCGAATATCCGTAGAAATAATTCAAAATTCACCACCTGGTAACTATTTTGTTTCGTAACCGTAGAATATCTGTTCGCATTTGAAATTGGAAAGTGGTTTTAAATGCAGAAAATACAATTAAATAGAAATGCTGACACAGGCACAATAGCTTTATACGACTTATAATTATTTGACATTATCGTGCAACATATTTCATAAGTGTTTTTGAGACTTAGGGGGGGGATGGGGAAATTGTACAGACGTTTTTATTTCAAAGTAGACGTGAAAAATATTTGTACCTGCTTTGCAACTGCAGAATTTGACTGAAATTGTTGCAAAGTACGCTTGTCCAAACTTATTTTAGTGGTGTAAATCAAATTTCACTATGGTTTAATGATTCACTGCTCATAAAACGTCCTGGCAGATTCAAATTAGTTTGTTGAAAAGGTGTAGATTACAATTTTTGTTATCATTATCATCATCAACGTTACTAATGATAGATTATCAGAATTCGTATACCTATGGTAATGTTTGATCAGTAAAGCAAATAATTGCCATTATGGATATTTTTATTTCTCAGAAATCTAAGAATTTCCCCAAGCGGCTGTTTCACAAAACATCATTTTGCTTTTCTTAAGTATAAGCAACTTTCTAACTATTAATCACCATTAACTAATATTACCAGTTAATTTAGCTTAAAGACGGGCCTAATTTATAATTATTTGGTACATGCAATAATTGAATAGACTGTTTTGATCAAAATGACGATTGAAGTTCCAATGAATAACTGATGATTGGGTTCAAGTTAAATAAACGCCTTACTATGTCTCAATTAGTTATCGAGATTTCCATTTTGTAATAGTCATACTCACTGCTCTTCCATTCGTTGATGTTATCTGTAATTTCATACGAATGTTCAGTTCGCTATCCAAGTTTCTAAGGTAAAATTGTGCCTCGACACAAATCAGTGTACAAATTACTAAAACTAACATTTTAAAACAAGATTTTATTATCATACGAGCGTACAATGTTTACATGTCTTGTTTTTACATTTTTGTTGTTGCTGTAAATAAGCCATGCAATTATATCATAAAACACAATGCATTTTATACATAGGACTCGTGTACAATTAAAGGATTACGTCACTAATTTTCATTCTCTATTATTTTTATATTGAAAACATTTAATTTGATGTTGGAAAATGCCATTTACTCTGTATTTGGTTTGACGCTGGGCAAAGTTGGTCTTACGCATTGACACCGTCTACATCCAGTTTTTGGATCAATCACAATGCACCTTGCAGCACAAGCTATGATTCTTGGGCATTCAGCTGCGTAGAAAATAAAACAATTCATTAATTTACAAGTAAATAGTTAATCATTGACTATGCGAATCATAGATTTTCAATAATGATTGTTTATGCAATGGCGTATTGTGATCTTTTACACAAGTTGTGTATAAATCTCACCTTTTGCAAATGCGGTGACGGTCGTGTCGTCACAATTACATTCATTACACCCTGTATCGGGATTAGTGCAAAAGTTTGCACATCTTATTTGTGGACACTTGCCTGTATATAGGTAAACGAAAATTAATATTCGTCGATTAAAGGATTTAAATACATTTTAGTAATTGAATTTTGATTTGAAAAAGTATTGACTTGCATTCATAACATGGCTTTGTGATCCCATCACACCCTTCATAAAGTTCAACGCAGTTGCGAGGTAACTTACAGTCGGCCAACTAAAATGTATTTATTATAATAAATTAGTTGATTAACTTCATTACTAGTCATTACACTAACAATGGAAGAGTACTTTAACGCGTGCTTGTATAGCTTACATCACATGGGTTTTTGGTGGACTGTTGACAATCTTCATATTTTTATATAGAGTTTTTTAAAAAAAATTACTATTAGGAAACATTACTTTTTTGATTGTTTGCTATTTTTATGTTAACTTACCTGCTAAATCCCCAGAAAAAATCGACGCTATTAATATAAAGTTCGTTAACACTAATGCTGTTTTCATTGTAATGCACTCACAAGTTTTGGTATACAAGTACAGTTGATTGGAACAAAGTTGCTGTTGGGTAAATCTATTTTGAATATCTGTATAACGATCAAGGGTTGCTGAAATATATAGCAGAATAAACTGAATTCATTAAATGAAAAAGGGTTCTCGTACTTTAAGCAAAGCCATAATTCATATATGTATGTTTGTACAACTGAATTGATATGGATTATGACAAGCATTTACATGCTAATGGATGAGAATAATGTCACAGTATTTTTTCCCGTTATGTCTCCATATGGTGTCATCAATCGTGATAGGTTTGAAAGTAGATCAATAAGCCTCCTTTTCATTTTCGAATTGTATCTGATGTGTATTGTAACATCCCTTCAAAACAACATTTTTTATTGAATAGTCCAACCATCATATTTCACTTTATTTTTTCTTTATTCGATCATTTTTATTCAGAATGTACGTCATTGCCACATTAAGCATAGGTGTCTTGTATTATATGAAAATACAAAGGTTGTATGTGCAAAACATCCCTGTTTACGGTTTTACACGGTTATAGTACGGCACTTGCATTCATTACATCCAGTATCCGGATTATTCCGAGAAGGGCATTGCACAGTACATCTGATTTGTGGGCATACACCTGCGTACAAATAAAAAAAATTAAACATTAAGACTCCGTTTACTATATGTTATACTTAGACCAGTGATTAGGAATAATTATGAACTTAAATTTACATTCGAAACACGGCTTTATGATGTCGTCGCACCCTGTATGTAGAGGAACACAGTTCCGAGGTGGGCTGCAGTCGACTAACTGCAATTAATACGCAAATGTGAGGTCATTTTTAAAAAATAAGGCATGTTTGCCCCCCTTTTTTGTTTACTTACCTCACATGGGCTACTAGTTGTCGTTGCTGGTGTTTGTGTTGTATCTTTATCAAAAACAGATTGTTATTAGAGATTATAAGATTTGAAAACTAAATGAGATATTAGTAGCGATTTTATATTAAATCTTACCTGTTGCGTTTTCAGCCAAACTCAATGCAATGAACATTAAACTAACGATAAGTAATGCCATTCTCATTTTTTTTTAGTTCAGTTATGATCACAGTTAATGGCGAAAAATGTATGTAATTGAGGCTATACTTTTGAAACACATGTGCTGTGCATGCCAAGATCCTGGCCTTAAAATAATGAGTTTGTTTACTCTACAGGTGTTTAGTTGCATCATTAACAACGTCAGTACGTGTGGGCTTAAAATTTCCAATTGTAATTTTGTACAGTCATGAGAGTAAATAAAAATGTAGTTTCGACATCATCAACGTGAAGTGGCGACACCATTTAACATTTATTTAAAACAACATCCTTAACCTTCAAACTTGAAATTTTTAAAAAGGAAATATTAAAAGACATGTTTTTAAGAATAGTACCACATTGTGATTGGGATGGTATTTTAATGAAAAACCAACAGACCCTATCAAAGGAATTAACATATACATGTACAAATTTGCAGCGGCCATTTAAAAAATTCGCTGAAAACAGTCATTGGCACAAATTGTTTTTCATAAGAAAGGTTGGTTAATTGCATTTACAATCTTGGCATTCAGTCGCAGAACTCCATACTTGTTGAAAGTGGATTTGGTTCTACAGACTGTAAAACTTCTGGAAATCCTGAGTTGATAAATATACATTAGTTGGTTTAGAAATCGGTTATCTGGTTAGCAGATGTTCTGACTTTGATGACAAAATGGGCCAAGGTTAAACGTGTTATTAGATTCTTCGGGCCAAGCAACAGTTCAACTGTTTGATATTTTTACCTGGCCATGTCACCAGTCTTATTGCTGATCTGTGGCCAATTTTGGAAATATCGGCCAAGTTGAGGTCTCTTGCAAATTTTCCCCAATCTATGCATTCATTCATAATAAGGACTATATTGTATTAAAAAAGGTATTCCATTATTCAAATTTTTTATAACTATGGGCAAAACGTCTTACATATCTATAAACAATCGAAAGATATGTCTGCAACTATTAGGGTATGTAGCAACTACGAGGGCGGATCAAAAAATAAGTTACACTATTTAAAATAAAGGACATGAATGATACATACTCGGATTTGTATTTTTATTTTGTTTACTACATACCAATAGTTACTTTTCTACCTATATCACCCAACACTTGCAAGCACTTAACTGAATGGTTTGGAACCTTCTTCCTCCGAGGTCGTTTTTCATTTTTCCAAACATAAGGTAATCGCATCCGGTGTGTTGGATGTTGCTGGTCTGCTTTCACGATATTCGTCAGTCAAAATTGTGCGCCCATTTTCGAACTGCTCACACCACTTCACAATGGTTGGGCGAGAAATTGCATTAGGCCCGTAATCTGCTGAAATTTCATGATGAATGAATTGATCCTTTTGAAGCTTTTAGCCCTCAAAAACCTAATTGTTCCACGAATTTCCAATTTTGGAGTGAATATCCAGTTGACGCGCCATTACAGAACCCCTACAGTACAAGAACGTAACGCTTTAACAAGTTGAAACATGTCCTTTTCGATAGCTGCTGATACAGTAAAAAAACTTGACACGCGTGGAAGGTGTTGCGAGATTACGAATTAAAAATGGCGCCGTGTGTACTTACCTTTTGATCCGTCCTCGTAGTATACGTATGTACAGACGTGAAACAAAACATAGTACCTAACTTAACTTCGTCAAGTACCAATCTCATGTTGCTGGTTGAAGACACGGTTTGGGTGAAGTTGGAGTTGGAACAGAATATCACCGTGTATCAATGGCGCGAACATAACGCTTTTCCATCTAGAGTAACGTTTTTCAACTTTTCGAGCTCACGTCATACTAAACTAGGCCTAAAATTGCCGCGGCATACCGAAAAATGAGCCACAATTTGAATGCCACGTATACATCAGAAGTTGCTAAGAAAGGCTATGTTGAGTACTCTTATCCGAATTCGCCCTCCTACTCCATAGTAACATGATTGCATAGTAGCATACCTCCATAGTATGGCTTGTTGTGTTTGAACATGTCCTAATATTCACTAAGTATCAGCTTAGCATTGTGCTGCCCCTGTACAACTTGCGACCCGGTGGGCGATCGTGTATTCGTGGTTTGCAGACTTACAAGGGCAGCACATATCATTATTTTGTTTTCATAAAGAAAAGTAATTTACTAACTGTGGCATCGATGTATGACATAAACCATGCATGCATTTACTGTATAATCTGCTTCATATTTTATAATGTAAAACAAACATAATATATAAATTTGCCTTATTTTATTTTGCGTATTGGTACATAGTCAACATTTTATTTTGACAAAGATGTATCTTTCATCCAGAAGATGACTCAAGAAAATGCCCATTTGAAAAAATTATATTATTAAATTTAAAATGATGACG
Source organism: Julus scandinavius (assembly GCA_034696685.1). Taxonomy (NCBI): domain Eukaryota; kingdom Metazoa; phylum Arthropoda; class Diplopoda; order Julida; family Julidae; genus Julus; species Julus scandinavius. Next base: position 35,004 of record JAQGAE010000267.1, on the reverse strand, counting down.
ATTTGTGACAACACTTTCGAAGTTAGTTGCACGTGCACTCGTCGCACCCAGTTGTAACATTTAACGACAAACTACAGCCACCAGCACATTTAAACGTTGGGCATTGACCTGTTATAGATAAATACAATAATTAGGAAGTAAATATTTAAAAGTAGATTTGTAGATTTAGGAATAGATAACTAGAATCACTTACATGTGGCATAAGGCTGCCCTTTGCACGTAGGATAGACGACGACACATACGTGAGGAGCAGCACATTTAACTGTCTGCAATTCATTTAGTTCACTTGTATTGATGGTTTCAATATGGTAAAAAATCTGTATTTATTAAGTGATTTTCTACTTACTGCACATGGGGTCAAGGTAGGAGGGCGTTTTTCTATCGTGGGCTCATCATCTTCATTGAAATCAGAAATTTGTTTTAATAACTAATAAAATAATTTGTTATTCTACATTTAAACGTTCAGTCTTACCTGCAGTAACTACAGCCAATATCACTGAAAATGAGATTAAACTTACAAGGAATGCCACTTTCATTGTGAAAGAATCTGGTATTTGAAATATAGAACGATTCTGACGATTAAACTGCTAGAAATCGAATGGTGAACACGTTCTTGGTCCCAAGTTTATAAATAGTTGATTAACAATGCATGTAATCCAGATACAGGTGTTCTCGTGTATTGTCAACGCAAGCTATTGTTTACACTGTGATGATATCACATACCAATGTCAAAGAAGTCATTTAATATTCTTTGGACATATTAACTGTTCCAACTCTTTTGGGCTTTGTGTCTGAAGCTCGAATAACCTAACCTAGTCTCCAGTTTAGCTCCACCCTTACGCCATAATTAAGGCATCACAAACATATTTTCGTTTATCCATTCAGCCATGATGACGATGCCGCACTTGTTTACACAAATAACATACAGTATAACTATTGTGTAATAGGACGTTTCGTTTTGGTGCACAATTTCAGTACTTTAATTAGCAGATGCAAGTTTGTGACATTCTCTCATGTCGTGTCGAAATAATACATGTATATTTTAATGACTGTAAACATATGAGGCGGCCATCTTGGATAGATTGGACAGATCGAAATCACTGTTTTATAAGCATGAAAGTAAAATTCAGGGTAATTTATTTTTTGAGACCTAAATTGAGAAACATATATATTCCAGAATGTATATTTGTGATAACCTATGACAAACTTCTGATATTCATGTATGTAAACTGCAGAAAGATTCCTGCAGCTATTGCAGTACGTGTGTTATCATGTGAATCTTAAGAATTTTTGTAATATTTTATGTAGCTTAGTGTATGCTTTAATAAGAAAAATTAACTTAAAAACGACTAACAAAAACACTCGTTATAAACAGCACACCTTTTATCATCGTATCTTTTAATTTTCAAATTTGTTTTACACAGGTAAAATGTGATAAATTCTATGAAATATTCTGCAACTAAATCAATAATATGTAACTATACTGACAAATATGAGCAAAAGCTTGTTCAGAAAAATCTTCGAAAACAATGAAAGACTAATTAAATTTAAATAAGTACAGTATTTAATCAAGAATATTTATAAAACATGTTGTGGTTGGCGTGTGGCAATTCGAGTTGGTACAAATTTTGAAGTATTTAATTGCATTTGCACTTGCACTCTTTGCATTCAGTATCAGGATTGAGCCAAAGAATACATCCATCAGCACATTTGTATTTTGGACATTCACCTAGTATAGTTAATGCAGAAATATGAAAATTAAAATACACAAAATGACTTTTGGTTTTAATAGGACAATCCTGAACAATAATCGCTGATTAATTTACATTGAGCGCACTTAGTTTCCTTCCCTTCACATCCTTCATAGATTACGGCACATTTTCTAGGATAACGACATAGAACTGTCTGCAAATAATGAATGAAATAATTAACTCTTGTTCATTAGTCGTATTAGTTTAAAATATTTTCCATAATTTAGTTACTTACTGCACATGGGTCTACGGTTGGTATTTGTCCATGATCTGCATTTAAAGTTTTTCATGAAACTTAATCAGCAAAATGATGAGCGATTATTCAATTTTGTTCATGTTTTTGTCTTAATAGCTTACCTGCGATAACTGCAGTTAATACCAATGCGAGGGTTAATACGGTTCTCATTGTTGAAATATTTAGTTTCACAAGAATAATACAGTACGTGCGACATATAGACCATACTATATGAAACCGCTTTATATTGGTCTATGAACTTGTTATTGATCTGTCGCTTATAAAAAAAACTACGTGTGTCCACGAACAGATGTGTTATTTTTATTGTCAAATAGCATGTGTAACATCATGATTGCTTAATTCAAGCAATAATTTGCTGTTTTTAGTTTGTTTTTTTGGCTTTTGAACTTGAAATTCTGGTGTTTTCAACATATTGCGATGATAACGTTGCAATAACATATTTTACCTGAAATCAATATAGGAGATGAATTCTATTTAATAACCCTGTGAATTACTTTCCTTGGCTGGTAATAGAAGACATTGGGAAATCATGTTGTAAAATCGTTAACTGAAAGTGTTTTCAGGGAGTGAAATTTCGCAAAAAGGTAGCTGAATGTGTGTTATTTCTAGAATATCCATAAACTGGAATATGGTTGGATAAAGTACTTGAAAACTACGTAAAACGCAGTAACCAGTTTTTCTTAAAGTAATGAACTGATAATTTTTTGCACATTAAAACTTACGAATTTCTGACTTATACATTGAACAGACTTATGTGTTTTGCAGTTATTTGAAAGATATTTTCTTAGAAAAGATGAAACAAATAACTATATGTAATATTTTTGTGTTAAAGAGGTTAACCTTTATGAAACATTGCATTCTAAATATTTTATTACATTTGTGTTACAAATCGATAAATTTGTGAAAACCAGCGCTTTATTTCAAAAATAAAGTGACGATGACACTCCAAATAACAAATGAAATCAATACTGTAAAAGTTCAGGTATTCATTTGCGTAAGCTCAATGTTAGATTATAGTTTCGCAAATAAAGTTCACTAAAAACAAAAATTGGTCAAAAATTCTTTTGGACCTTTCGAAAAAATTGAAGAACTAAATTAACAGAAGACGATTGGGTTAAAGTAAAATAAAATAGCATGTGAATCTGCTAAACTTATGCATGTTTGCCAACAATGCTTGATTTGGATAAGCATTTTTATTACAGCGTTGGCGTAATGGTAGATTCGGTAGATAGTAAATCTATAAAGGGAGGTACTACTCCGCATCTACATGGTTCTCCTAGGCATCCATTTCGTTGATATGTTGGAAAGCAACCACGCCTTTTACAAACGACTGGAGGACATGGACGACCTAGAAAAATATTGTTACATTTTTGGAATGGTTTTTTTATAAAGCCAAACACATACTAGTTTAAATGGACTTACAATGCACGCAGATTGATTCGCCACCACAACAACCTTTGGAGCGAACAACGCTACAGAAGTGGTCAGGTTCACATGTAATTATCTGAAAAATTTTCAAGTTTCAAGCATTATTTCAATGGCATAGTATATTGATGATTAATTGGCCCACAAAAATATTAATTACCGAGCATGGCGAAGGTTGGATAACCGGAGGCAAAGGACCTTCTATGATCTTATCTGGATCATCACTGCTAACTAACATTGAATGAACATTGAATGAAAACTATAAAGAATACGAAATAAAGTTAAACCATTGTGAATGACCCTACCTGTGATGATTCCAACAAGGATCACGGCAATTGATGTCAATATGAAAAACTTTGGGATTGTTGACAAGCCTGTTTGATGAGCCATGGTTTTAAAATATCGTCTAGGGTTATGTCAACTTATCGCACAGACTATACGCAAAGGATTGACTGCGGACTAACTTGCTTGGTGACTTTTATATCCAAGCAGTAAATGTAAAAACAATTAAATTACTGGTTCGTTTGACATGTGCACGTATACAGATGATTACAAAATTTCATTAGAATTGTTAATTTTCATTAGCAAATGGCACAATGAATAACCATTTTTCTGGTGAAATGGGATGATGTAGACATAACCTTCTATAAGCACAGGTTGAAATCTAAAAATACTCCGACATGCATGTTCCTTTCATGAATTAGAAAATTTAGCATTAGCGTTTATTCATTTATTTTTCATCATCGGTGGAAATGATGACGAAAAACATTGGTATATGTAGAAGATTAAGTTAGATAGCACTGTTGATCATGCGGTCATGGCTTTGAGTCTCGATTTTAACGATCATTGTGTTTGAATAGCAGCTGAAAAATCTTCTATGCATTTGCTTTCAATCAACAAAGCCATAAATTTGATACGGAATGGCTTCATTATGATCAATGACGTCCACACTAACAAAAACAAAAAATGAATAATTTTTAAGAATTGAACTACTTCTGCAGATTGACACATTTTCGACCAATCAAGGATAAATAATTAAAAATGCTTCGGATGAGAATTTATGTTTGGTCTTTTGATGTTTTTGACTTATGAAAATCTGTATGTTGTTTTGAGTTTTATCTGTTTTAACGATATTTTATGCACAGATTGTAATTCAAAAACAATAGAAAAAAGCAAGAGTGAGGTATTTCATTTTTACGCGTATTTTGTTCAGGTTTTCAAGAAATTGTCATGCTCAAAATATCACGAAGTTCTGATATGCCGCAAGGGAATTTCTAATTAAAGCAACGAAAATTTTCTTTTAATATCATTCAAATGTCAGTTGCATGAGCTACCAGTTTAATACAGTGTAGCCTCGGTTTACGAACTTAATCCGTGCCTAGACCCTGTTCGTGAACCGGAAAGTTCGTGATCCGAGTCAATTTTCCCTTTGTAATTAATGTAAATCCAAATAATGCGTTCAATTTGTCCTAGAAATTATTTGTTTTTAAACATGTTATGGCTTTATGTGTGGAATTACTAACGATACATGTATCTTGTTCACGTAATAACAGCTTATTTTATTGAAGAAAAAAAATACACACGTCTGGCATTGAATAAAATAATAAATGTAATTAATTATTTGATAGTAATGTTGTTATACAAAAGAATGTTGTTTTTTCACTCTTATCTACCCGTTTATGAGTATAAAACAATAATGCATGCTAATAATACTTCATATTTTTATAAAAAGAAGTACCACTAAAATTGAACTTTAGAAACCAATTAAATTTTAAGTTAATAACTGCTGTTGTATTTAATGCTGTGAAAATTTAGTATATTTTTATAAAATATCGTAATTGAGTCATTAATAGTCCATTAATATTGGCGATAATTTCCTCCTGATGGTGGTCTGAATCAAGGCGAAATTTTAATACCTGTAATCATAAATGCAGAACAAATTATCTTTGACACAAGCTAAATAATTCAAGCAAATCTTTTGACTGTGTTTTTTCAAAAATAAGACACTTTAACGTAAAATAGAAAGATACTTTTTATTTTATTACTCATATAGGACACCACTTGCTTGCTCTACATGGTGAAATTGTTTCGCATCTGTAGCATGAGAACATTTGATGTCCTTTATTCCAAAATTGCATTTTTAAAATCACATATACTGTACATGTTATAAATTTGGCCATTGTATGAATAAAAATGAGCGAAATGTTTACGTTGAGTGGCAAATTGGATGATAAATATTTGTTACAGTATTTTGTTTGAAGGCTGGATTATAGTACCTCAAATAAGCGTAAAGACAGTAGATAAATTAGTGGATCGTTTGACATCAAAATTGGTCAAAGCTTCCCAACACTTAAGTACAAGTAGCTGCATGTATGTTGTGCTGCCCCTGTGAAACGTGCAACCCGGAGGACGATTCTGTAGTCATGGTTTGCGGTTCTACAGGAACAATACATATCCTTGTCTCGTTTTCTTCTAGAAACTTTGATGGCGAAATATGAAATTAAACCTACAAAAACTACATTAACTTCACGGTATTTTATTTTTCATTTACACTACAGTTCATAACTTCAGAGTCAGCATTACACCAAATCATGTACTTATTGCTCAGACCTAAGGTAAATTTGGTTAAGATCACCTCATTTGAGGTTTCCCACTAATAGATATGTGGACGCGCGCAGATGGGTTAATTTTACCAAGTTTGCCAAATTTAGATGGGGTTAAAAAAGCAGATTTGCAAAATGAATGTACTGGCACTGCTTCATGCATGAATTCCGCGTTCTGGTAGCAATTAAATAAAGCGCCGTTACGATATTACCACTGAACACGTGATGCATGTGTGAGGATAAAAAAATGCATAAAAATCTCATTTTTAGTCTGATGAAAAAACATCACTCGCCCATGCGCACGTGTAAACAAATTGCATAACCCTATTTAAAACTGATCCTAATGAAGAACACAGCGCAAAAGTTGCTCGAGACAATAATATATACAGCTGCTCGTTGAACCATATCTTGAAACTTGTCATTTGAATTTAAAGAACACTTAAGCACAAACTTTAGTTACATACTTATTGCAGTTTTGAAAATGACTTAAATTGCGACATTCATATCATGATAGAAGATATCTTGTATATTCTTTTTCCAAAATCCGAATTTCAACGTGTCTTGACAATGGCGTAACATTCTGTAAAAAGTGTAAACAAAAGGAGAAATAGCCTCATCAAGCAAGGGTTATCTGTATATGATATAACAATTTAATACCTGTTGATTACATTTCTGTTAATATCGATTAAAAGTGGTTTGACCATTTCCAAGGATTTTCATAAACATTACAACTTATGAAATTATGCTGTGAATGTGCTTAAATAGTAAGAGATGGTGCATTGTCGATATTTCAATCAATCTTAACGGTTTCTCGTTCTATGGGAGAAATAGTGATTCTGATTGGATAACATTTGCAGCCGTCACATCCATTGGGAAGGGGTTGTGAAAAGCAGTCTGGTTTGCACAATATCATTGGGCAACGAATACCTGCAAAATTGTTCATAGTTTGTTAATTTTTTTAGTTGTGGCAAAAGAATCCACTTAATTGAGATGTTGTTTACTCACATTTGTAGCATATTTGTTCTACTCCGTCAGAACCTTCAGTTGTTATGGTCTGACACTTGAAGCCCGCTTTACATGGAAGTAACTGAAACGGAAAACAGATGTGAAATGACACTTTAAAAATTAAGACAATTATATTAAATAGTCTCGGTCCTACACGTGCCGATGTGTTCATGATTCTTATGTAATTTACCATTTCAATGTGAGGGGCAAAGGTTACATTAAGTGATAACTATACATTCAATCAAAGCCTTGCTTACTGTGCATGGATTCTTCACAAACGGAGAAATTGTTGCAGGTATCGGTCGTATTAGCTCGTCATCGCATTTCACTGAAATTGAAAAGTGTAATCAAACGTTTTCCTGACAACAAAACATTAACATTTTGCAGAAGAAATGTAGGTCGTATAAAAGTGTTACATGCAACTAATATACAAAATTGCACCTTAAACATTGTGATTCTTTTCGTTAACTGATCACGTTTGTAAGTTGTAAATAATTATAGACACTGAGTGAATTATGTAATAATTTATAGACAGTAAGAGTGACATATATATGTATTACCTGTGAATATTCCAACAAGTATCGCTGCAAGTGATACCCATGCGAAGAAGTTTGGGGAAGTTGGTGGATGCGCCATTATAGTAATAATCCTGAATTTGGAGTTGTACCTTGAAGTTGTTTGGAGTTATTATGCACTGCTATATAGTATATGCTTTAGTTGTAGTGCTGTTAGTGCCAGCATGGTCCAACTTTGCCACGATTCAAAAGTAACAGATTACCCATAGTTATCAAACATTATTAATTGTATATATTTGCATATACATACGAGCTTTAGCAAACAATCATTCTTCCGTCATATATAGGTCATATCCATATACGTATATATTTTTGGAACTGTTTGTTTCGTGTGCTAATGGTAATAAGTTAATGTACCTGGCAGGTGTTCGTTACCATGAATTCTGACGGCGGAAACAGAGGTGTATATAATTCATTTTTTTCTAAAATGTTGCATTCGGATCCCCAAAACAATAAAAATAAATGTTGTATTTTCCAAATGTATCTCTCCAAATTTATGGTGGCATAGCTATTCTGGTACAAACATACTTTTATTTTGTATATATGAAATTTTGGTGTGTTTCATGACCTCATGTCATCAATCAAAAATCACGTTTTTTTACCTTCACTTTTCTTTTAAACGGTATACATATCTTTTTATTCGGATTTATCTTTGTTCATCACTTAATGATGGAAACAAATTTTTTTCCAGATTTACTATTAGCTGTAAAAGTTTGATGCAGAATCTGATATATTTGCGGAGCTTGCAAAATAAGTATAATTTATGATTCAATTTTGATCACTTTATATGGAAACTATTATTACAAGAATGTACTTTCATATAATTTTTATGGATTGGAAAACCAGGAATTATGTACATATTAAACCCCAAATTTGAACAAAACTCTTGTTTTTGTTAACATTCAGTTTCTATACTTTCAAAACAACTTCATCATAGAAATATATATATATATTAATTGTATATTATGCTTTATGTAAATTGTTTAGAAACGACTCTAATTTTATGACTATAACAATGAATTGCTTGTATTAGACAATAACAACAAATGTGGCTGTGTTATTTGTTCATTGGCTCTATAGGTAAAGGCAAAGTTCGATTAACCAAATGGATCACTCGGTCATACTCGGTATTACAATGAAGTTAGTTATATTGAAATACGGTAATCAAAATGTTAAAAACATGGTTTGCAGGTGTTTCTTTACTTACATTTATAATTGAGGGTAATTCCCTAATAGTTCAACAGCCCTTGCTTTATAATACAGATTAAATTTCTCGAATAATAATATATTTTCTGAGGTAAATATTGTGTGACAATGAACTGATAAATAATTATGTTTCTGTCACTGTGAAATGTTTTGGGGCTACCCCGTGTTGTTGTACTAAACTCTCGTTTGTGTCATAGTGACAAGGTGATATAAACTAAATTTGAAATGCACTTGCATTTATTGTAAATTAACGTTATAGGAAAGTGGTCATCTGTATGGAATCATGTGATCCATCACTGAATCTTTCTAAATTGAACTAGATTTACAGAAAAACAATAAATTTCACAGGGAATTACAAGTATTTAAATTTGCTTCAAATATTTATTTTTCGCTTATAATTATTTTCAGTTAAAGTGCATTTAATGTATAAAAAAAGATTGGCACTTGCCTCAAACCAGCTATTCATATTGTTGCTAAAAGAAATAGTATATATATAGCCTACTCTCCCTACAGGTTACATTCTACTACAATTGGGCATGGTCTATCTACGATAAATGTGGATTTGTATTTTCACAATTTATGCTCAAAATGTTTACCTTGTAGGCTAACTTTAGCTATTATTATACAAGTAGTGTTCTTATTTGTGCTGGTAAAGACAACTGCGATTGATGCGAGAACAACTGATACGAGAAACATTTTGATCAAACTAATACTTGATATGTGGAGATAGCATGATAATCTTAGAATATCCCTGATTGTCTTATGAAAGGGATATATATATATATTGTATTTGGTCGGCATAGTCATTATATATAATGAAACTACTCTCGCATACATATGACGTTGCAAAAACATTATGTCCAAGGTAGAGTTGATATTTGCTTATGCTGGCCTCGCTTAATTGTGATCAAGTTGTGTAGCTTTCTGGTACTTCTACTCGTATATGTATGTAAAAACATTTCTGATATTCCCAGAACAGTGGCCTGTTTATGAAGTGCTGATCTCTGTGGCTTTATTTGAACATTTCAATTGTACCATGAGATTTAATACTAAGCGTACATGCACTGTGGGACTTAGTATAATTGGAATTAGTAGTTTTGTATGTGTATTTTGATTTGTTTTTGGTAATTTATAATAGATATGAAGAGAGGAAGGAGCACAGTCACGGCCGATTTTTAGAGGAACTATCACGGCATTTGCCTGGAAACAACTGTGGAAAACCGCGAAAACCACAGTCATGGTATAGGCGACCCGGGAATTGAACCCTGCATGGTCTCCCGAATGAAAGGCCAATAGCGTTACCACTAACCCTACTTTGCTCGATACTTTGAATTTAATGATATGCATATCAGTGTCTATCAAACTTTTTTAAGTCATGGCACTCAAAATGAGGTTCACATTTTGAAGATATGAGATAAAAAAAACTAAGGTTTTGAATAAAATGTTTTCGTATTATAATTTTTGTATAGAAAGACCATTCAGGAAACTTCCGCGGTATACCTACACCAGTAAATTATTACTGGTTATCAACAGATTTTCATACAACAAGTTATATATAGAATTATGTATAAGATAGTACATTATTTACGATTTATGTGTCAAATATTGAATACAATATATTTAGGTAATTAAAATGAGGAGATAAGTTTTAGTAACACATTGATAAGTGATTTTAAATTTATACACTGTAGAGTACGTAGAGTATATTTAGCCAAATAGCGTATAACTATAGCCTCCTGTTTGGCTGCAGGGTGCTATAGTGTCCTTCACAGGAGTCACTTGAAGAATTGAGTGCAAACAATTATTACCATGCCCTTAACAAATCCTTGGTACCAGTTAATTATACCCCAATTATAACACCAGAGGCACGTTTAAGCAATCATGAAAAGTTTTTTAAAGTTTTGTTATGGAAAGAAGATAAAATCTTTCAATAATGATGCTTTATTGCATGAATAAGTTTTGTTTTATAACAGTTTATGGACATTTGCAACTTGGGCATGCATTTATTTGATCTGCCATTTCACATCCTCCTTTGCACTTCATTAGAGGGCACTCCATACCTGGAAACACGGAAGAAAATAAAAACGACTATAGAGCGTTGTTCTAAAATCTACATGTACAGTGGCGTAATTAGGGGGTTGCGAGGGGGAGCGGCGCTCCCCTTAACCGAAATTTCGCTGCCCGTAGAAAAATTCCACAACGTTCTGGGCGTATTTTTTTGCTGCCTTCTGGAGGTGACGTCATTAGGACAATATTTACTTTGGCGCTTGTTTTTCCCCCTTTGTGAATGGTTATAGACAAGCTAGAATTAAGTTTACCAGTGTAATTCAGAAATGTAAAAAAAACGTGGTTATACATTTCTTAGGACACGCAAAGAAAGTGAAATTTTATTCAAATGAAAGAGCGAATGTTAGGGAGCGAAAAATGTTTTTTCCCGGATTTCGCTCCCCCTGGCATTTTGCTGAAATTACGCCACTGTACATGTATCCACCATTACCATCCATTTGTATATAAACCAAAACTTAATGTTTATGACTTTAGATCTTAATAACTGCGTGTTTATCTTATAAACTTAAAATGTGCAAATCTTTGTTATGATTAATCCAAAGGGTGAAAATGTTCGAAAATTGATGCAGCATATCGAAAACTTCATGCATCTCTCTACCTGTGAAAAATCTTAGATTTTCTTTAATTCTACATGTTATAAATATATACATACGTAGTTTTAGTCTTAATGGTATCTAACATCGCCGAAAAATCAAATTTAAAATATGAATTTTATTAAAAATAAACTCCTTTTATCTATAGTTATAACAATGGTTGTGGTAGTTTTATCTATTGGATACAATTCATAACTAAAAAAGCCTAAATATCGTAAAAAGCAATGCCATATGGTATATGGTGAGGTTGAAAAACATGCTGTATATCGCAACAAATTTCTGAGATATTTTATAACATTCGAACCCACTAATGCAGTTTCACATGTTATTTTTAAATATATTTCGCAATTAACTTACATTTGGCGCAAGATTTGGCACCGCCAGCACAATCCCTAGTGAAAACTACGCATGTTGATTTCGGACGACCACATCTGACTGTCTGAAATTATACGAAAATGAAGTGATCATGGTACTAGTCTTGCAGAAGATGGACAAATTTGCTAACAGGTTTACTTACTGCGCAAGGAGTAAGCTCAGGCTCAACATCTAGAAATGTTGAGGAAAAAAATGCGCATTTATTTAATAAAAATCTGTTCTCAAAGTTTTCACCTTTTAGGCCAACGTTAGCTAATTTGCTATTAGTAGTATTCTTACCTGTGCTAGTAGAAATAACTGCAATTGATACCAGAACAACAAGGATTGCAAATTTATTTTGAAACATTTTTAGCAAGCTACTACTTGGTAGAGGAAAACATATATGGTCTGTCCTTGTTCAACGTATTCAGTATATACGTATAAAGAAACTACCCTCGCATACATGCATATTATAGGACGTTACCAAAGGAAGTCCGGGACAAGGTGGGTTTTTACCCATGGTGGCCTCTATTGTACGCCCAGATTGTTTGATGTGTTTTGAAAATCTCATTACGTAGCTGATATGTTCCCAGAATCGGTCTTTCATGCTAAAAACGTTCAATTTAAATTTTTCGAAAATATTTTCGACTCATTTTTATTTAATTAGCAATGTTAGACATGCTATATAAAATACGTCTCATAATAATGTCTCATCTTGCGCCAAATTAGTTGTCTCAGTTTACCCCACGTGGAGATTGCCCATAGAAACTTGTATTGCATCAAAGATAATTTTGTGCTATTGGTAGCAAAAAATAACTTTGATGCAATACAGGTTTCTATTTATTTAGTAATAAAATATGCATTAATTAGCAACAGATAGAATATCTGCAATAAAATATTAAGATAAAAATAACAATGATTTTTCTTAGAAAAATGTCACGACACAAAAACCAACTCGTTAAAATTCCGCAACTATCTGTTTGTTACATAGGTTGTTATATAGTTGTGACGAAAGTAATTTTAGAATCTATTTTGCAAAATTCCACACTAGAACTATTTAATAATGGCAATGTCTCAACTTATCCCATGTCCCAATGCTCCCCAGTCTTCCCTACATTGTAATTGTGTCAAAGAATTTCAGACTTGAAATTTAATACTTGCACAGCAGTGTTGTTGAAGCATTTGAAGGAAGTAAGATTCACTATTTGTTTACAACGTCCTGTTACAGGAATGATGAAAAAGCAAAGCTAAAAAATAATGTGGTAAGGTGTATCAGGTGAATTTGAACTTTGTTATTGTGTTGGATTTTATACCTTATACGTAACCTTATTCGACATATTTCATACGTTTATAAGACGCGAAATATTTTTGAAAAACAGAACGAAATTTCGTAAAGATCAGTGCCACGACTGCTGCCATATCTGAGGTTTTGGTCCTTAACTTCAGTGACTTCAATTAACTGCCTTAAGGCTTTCATAAACAAATCTGATATATCATTAGTAGCTTTTTGGTTAGCATAATAGAAATATAATGTTACGGTTGTACTTAATTTTAGCTTTGTTTAGTTTTCATTGATATATTTAGCAATCAATATTAACATTTTCAGAAAATCTTCAAATTGACTCGTGCATCTTAATGTACTGAATGTTTTCAAATTGCAATTATGTGCTTTAATATTCCCTAAATAAATGAAAGTTATTTTTGTCTAAAATTTATAAATGTTGCTTCGGCATTTAGTATTGCACTGTAAAAAAAGATATTCAATGTGGAAGTTTTTTATATATACGCTAACCATCACGTGTTTGCTTCAGGTTGAAATTTTATTTAACACAAAGGTCATTGCAAGCATATTTCTGAAGAGAGTACAAAGTAATGTAATGCATACGACATTATTTGCTATAATTTCTCAAAAAACAATTTCGTTGCCTTAATATTTTTCTTTAGCGTTCAAATCGATTGGTGGACACGAACAGACAGGACATTTATCATCCTCAGAAACTACTTTACATCCTCCACGGCATTTCAGCTCACCACAGTCAAGACCTGTAAAATTCAATTTATAAAACTTATTGAACTTGCAATATCATAAAATCATTCGATTATTTGTATTTTAAATAACTCACATTTAGCACAATATTCTTCTCCTTTATTGCATCCCTTTGTGGCTATGATGCAAGTAAGGGAGGCTGAATCACATCTATCAATCTGAAATTTGAAAAAAAAAATGATATTACTGCAATGGGCTAGTGAAAGAATCTGAAAAAATAACTATGGTTTTGAGGTTAACTTACAGCGCATGGGTCAGGCTTAACTATCTCGACTTCATCTAAAAATATTCACAACAATGTCGTTTATTAAAAATAATAAAAGTAAAACGATTATCTAATTTGACTACGTTTGGAAAATAATGGAATATGCTCCCTTAATAAAATAATACCCTCTTACATAGGGCTAATTACAAATATTGTTTGGTATCGTGAAAATAATATAGGGAAATTTACGTCATAAGCACAACGTCAGTGGCATATATTAGTTTTAATGACCCTGAAATTTCCACAAACAGTGAAATTGCAACGTGCAAATATAATTAACATTTGACGTCATTATACAAGAACGATTTCAAGGTTGGAGAAAAATCAATTGTTTGCCCGACAAGTTTGTATGAATGGGTGATGAATTTGAGTTTTACTTTGTTCCAATTGGTAACTAGAATTTTATCTTGTATTAATTTTTACATGTATACTCATTATCAAAACATTCTTCAGTGCATAAACAACAGTTCCAATTCCTTTCTATAAAGTCAAAATGTATTCAGTGTCTTTCAAGAAAAACATGGTTCCCTTTCCTGCGTATTGTCTTTTAATAGAATTCTGTTGAAGCATTTACACAGTGCCGCCGTTCGTTTTTTAACCAGTGTTGATTCTGACTAGTGCATGTATGAACTAACAAATATCTGATGGGTGTAAACGGATCTTTAACATTTGCTACACTTATTATTCGTTGGTTACAGTGTTTAATAAATAAATACAAAATGGATTTTCCTCATGGAAACCAGTTTTGTTCTCCAATTGATTTAACTGAAACTACACACTGTGCTGAACAACAAGCTACCAATGAAAAACAATTTAATGATACGTTTAAAACGAAAATATATAAATATTTACAACATTCACTATGCATGCCAACCAAAACAAAGTTTCAAAACTACATACTGTGCATATAGATTGAGATTCTTGTATATTATTTATACCTAACTCGTTATCTTTATAGTGCTAGTGTCTTTACAATACATGTAGTTGCAAAATGATATGACAGGGTTGTTTGCCCTTTGAAATGATCACTTACCTTCACTTCTAGATAAAGCTACCATAGACACCAAAACCAACACAATGACAAATTTGTAATTCATCATGTTAAGTTTTTAAAAATAGCCTCTGGCGACTTGTTACAAATATGAACACAAATGCAGTTAGTACACTAGTTTTGTGAAGAACAACGTTCACTTATAAAACGTTTGCTTAAATTGCCACAATAGCATGACGTATCTAGAATACACTGTATATCCCAGCTGGTGTTGTTTGCCCTATGATACCATAGATATCTCATTAATTCTATCGGGTATTTCATAAAATTTGAATCATCCTCATGTAACGCAATACTGTATATGTGTTCCCAGAATTTATTTTCCGCAAGTGCAATGAACAACAACAACAGGTTTTTTTTTCTATTTGCAATTATTGGAACAAAGTCATAATTCGTATTTCATTTCATTTGAGCACAAGGTAAAACGTCAGGTTCAGTTAAACAAAGTGTGGTATCCTGTTCCATGCACATTTTATGAATGTTATTTGCGTGTTATGCAATATTGCGCTGGAACAGGTGAAACGTATGCTTTTGCACGATGTAAACATAGGAAAACCCAATTTTTTTTTTAATATCCCCTGCAAGATGGATTTAACAAACGGATACATTTCATATGCATCTGGGTGAATTTTGCAATTATTTGGATCCACAATCGTTGAATAACCATGACCTGGAAAAATGTCGTCTATACAGGGTCGTTTGTGAATAAAAACCATAGAAGCTAGGAAGTATTAGAGCTAGACTGTTCTATGAAAGTGAGCTTATAAAACAGGTGTTTTGTAGGAAGATATTCATAATTGCAAATCGATCGAGTGCGTTTGGGCAGCTTGTGGATTCATAATTGACTAACGAATTTACATTAATTAACAACACAGTTTTATCGGATGATCGCAAAATAAAAATGGCGGATTTTAACTTACGACGAATGCAATTAATATATTAGTTTATAAAAACTTAAATCTATTTAGCCATTTTTGTGGGCAGGGGAGTACATTTTAAATGTCCCAATGGCATCCGTAAATTATTCAAGCATTCAAATTAGCCAAGAGCGTTTCCATTGTTCCATTTTATCTATTGTTCCACCCATTGCTCGAAATCCACTGTATTGAAATACATATACATATGAGGTGGGAGCATATTAACCAGTTTTTGGAATCATACACGCATATTCTATTAACAAATTTCGAAATTAAATAAACCATGTATTAAAATTACCATTTTCCATTTTTCAAAGTATGTAAATAATATCTAAGAATTAAAGGAAATTACAAGTACAATGCAATTGTTTTTAACCATACAAAAAATGAAGAGACCCTACAGTAATTTCATAAGCATTGTAAACACTGTTGATTTCAGAACCCAAATATGGCTGCCATATAAGCGATAAATATATTAACCTTCACCGTCTACTTTAGTATTTCAATGGAAAAACCAACACCTAAAACAATGTAGGCTACATGTGCAACAAAGAAATTGAGCAAATAAATGACTTGCAAATCAACAGCTGTGACAAACATGGCGTCAATGTGACTAAAATGGTGACCACTAACTTGACTGTGCTACTTTCTGGTGAGCATTCAGGAAATTACTTTGTTTACTTTTATGTCATTTTCTTTCTTGAACAAAAAAGACTGAAAGTATAGTTGAAAATATAGTATTTGTATCAGTAATGATGTATATTGTATTCTTTACAAATATGCAAGAATGAAAGTCAGGGATGTCCGGCCCTCAATTCCCAATAAATATTCGAAATGAAATTACAATTCAATATTATTAATCGAATGATTGCAAATTTGCAACATAAGGCAATACGTGAACATGTTCTCCGAATGTTTTCAATACAGCATGTCAGAGTAGTTGCATCTGTTGTACGATGCATACCAGTGCCCAGTGTCATGGAAATTCAGTGGGTGCAAAAGCCGGGTTCTTAAAAAAATGGCATCTGTACCTATATAAATGTTCATAGCAGATACGTAGGTATTATTGATTTAATTTGATATATACATATTTGATACATTGATATCCAAATAGATACCTGGTTTATACTTGTAGATGTGTCTGTAAAACACATGCAGACTATTCAGAATACATAGTTGTTAGACATATATGTATGTATGTACAATATATCATAGGGCTCTTCATACCGCAGGTTTGTGTCCTTGGATTGTTATTGGCAAATGTCGTTGCTAGTTGGTATCGACTAAAATGGACTCATGTCGCTTTCCATGTCCCCAAACGTGTATAATTTCCCATATACTTTAAAAAAAATAGTTGAAGAAATGAGGATAATCAAAAATAATGAAAAAATTTGTTGTAAATAAACTGTCGTTTGTGCGGCTAGCAATAATATTGTTTTTAGAAAAAAATATTAGCATTATCTGCACATTTTTAAAAATATAACTAAGTATTTTTATATAGATATTTTTTGTAAAATTCTATATTGATTTATACGCCATAACCGATTTTTTAAAATTGATTTACTTAATCAGATTCTACTATTGATCGTAGTAGGTATTTTTAAGTTATGCATTTATGCGTAGTTTAACTCCAATTTAAACATTAAACAATTCTTTAATTTAATTTTTGGACTGAATACTGTACACCCATACCTCGCTTTACGGCCTAAATACGTTCCGGAAAAGTTGGCCGTATAGCGAAAGAGCCGTATAACGAATCATTTTTTTCTGCATTGTGATTTTAATTTTGTTTGCCTTCTTTAACGAAGTGAAACCCGTAAGTTGTTTTATTTTTAGCCAAATCCTACCTTATTGGGGTAACTTATCACATTTTTGGCCACTTTCTTTAATTACAGCATTTTTTTTGTGGCGTATAACGAAGCATTGTGGGCCGTAAATCGAAACAGTGCCATAATTAAAAAAGGCCGTTATAATTTTTGCTACTGTGAGGACAAAACGGACCTACCGTGGCAGTTTTAAAACTGCTCTCAATTTCTTGATGAATTGATTGATGAATCAATAAGCATATTTTCACTAGTTTTTTTGCATTTATCTACGCAGAACAACATGCTATAGAGGACATTTTGGTAAAAAAGCGAATTATTATTCTAATGCCAACTTTTTTGTATCTTTTATCAATTAATCTTGTGCCTTAGCTTCCAGTACGGAGGGTATAAAGGGCCCGAGTTCCTCCTATGGCCTGTATCAGTCACTTAAATTGTAGTCCGTATGTGAAATATTAATTTAAAAACGAAATTTATTTTGTATACGCATATAGTGTAAAAAATAAACAGGATTGTGTGAGCACATTGTATGACCGCCTTTTGATTTGAACCTCTCCATCACTTAAGGAACAGGTAATGACCAATATAAATTAAGGTGTCACTCTGCGTGTAACTAATTTTTTTTCCAAGCATACATTGGTTTCCAAAACTGAGACCTAGATGGCGTTAGTGGTGTCGCATTGCCGAAAATTCCCATAATACGTTTGTTCGGAAATCCAGGCGACTTTGGACACGGATTTGGCCTGCTTTTTCTACCATGTTTATTCAGGTTTGTTCAGGTGGTAATATGCGTGAGCGAATTCGAGTTAAACTGTTTATCATTTCACCTGAAATGTCGACGAGATACGCGGTCTAACCACTTTGGCTCCTCTGTGTGGAGTCATGATTCTCGTCGTTCTAAGCTGCAACAGGGAAAAATATAGTTGACGTTAAATAGCCCATAGTGAATCTGCCTATATTACTCAAGCATGCGCTTATCCTACGCTGGTCGTTTGGGCTTTTGGTCCAAGTTGCGCCAGTTGAGCCGACGTCCGGTTTCAACCGTCTTCTTGGCTTTCATCCTCGTTTCTGCTATTTGCATCGTATATTTGGGATATCAGGTGGTAACAATACCCTTGGACAAGGACTCTATATTCGTGGATAAGGTAATTTCAATGGCGTAATTTTTGTTTGCCTAACTATCTTAATACTTCCGGCATTGGAGGAGTGTGTCTTAGCACCGGACAACATTACAGGTTTTTTATATAATATAGGTCACATATTAATGGCTGGAACGTGTACTCAACTGGTTGTGAGGTAAACACGTACGTACGCTCAGTTACTTGATGCAGATGTGGCAACTGTGCAAGCATAACCATAGATAGCCCCCAATATACTCCGTATTTATAGGTGCCTATGGCATAACGGTCTAGTGCAGGGGGTAAAATTATATATATATTATGTGAGGTAATCACTGGCCTCAGACAAATAATTACTTGTTGATGAAATTCTGGTTTTTAAAACGTCAATGCTGTGCCACTGCAATATAAAAAAAAGATCCACTCACATGCAGCTACTATGTATAGCGCTATCATTTATGTTTGGTAAAAAATAAAAACAATTTTCAAAAAATACAAAAGTGGAAACATGGTGCAATTAATATTTTTGCATAATATAAGTATATTAAAAACTAATCTATTAAAACGTCATTTAGATTTTTAACATAAATTGTCTAATGGTTAATGAGGTCTGCTTGCCATCAAGGAAGCTGACATCTAAGCCAGTCTGACACTGACTTTACATTTGCCCAAAACGATAATCGTGTGCCGAATACCAAACATGTGTCTTGAGCCGATCTTGTTCAAGTAAATTGTAGATCTGAAGAGGGATAATTCATAATTGTGGTTTTCGACATATCGTTTATACTGCCGTTTATTTTCTTTTGATAACTCTGGCGCTTTGATTAGTCGTTTAACAGTTTACGATTTTGGCCTGGAATAAGGAATGGCGTTTTGCACTTCACTTCTGAACTGTAACAAAATGGTAGTACAAAGGCATCCCAATAATTTAATCGGTTAATCAGTGGTTTTATCTCAATCTGATTTTATTGGCGACCTATATATTTAAACATGTAAGAAAAACAGATAATCAGAGTTTTTCAACTCAAGTGTTATGCGATTACAACCAAGGGTATGATGAGGAAAGATTGTAATTACAATGCAAGATCGATTCAGGTTCAAAGTTTCAATGTTTTAATCCTTAGATTTAAAGATAGACGAATTGCATTAAGTATATGCTGTCATATTACATGCTGAAATCCTGCTTAAGATGGCAGTTGAAACGTTGACAAATTGGAAACAGACTAAGGAATATCCTTTATGATGTTTATAGATGAGGCGGAAGAACTGATACAGTTGGCAGGAATAAAGAAGCAGCAAAACGCTTAAATATTCTAAAAACGAAGGTTTCATGGTTTTTTTATCCACAACATTTTTTTGGAAAGTTAAATTACGCATTTTAACCATTCGACTTGATTTGACTGGGGACCAGCAGGTATTTTGAAATTTCAACTAAAAAATTAACATTTTGGCGGCTTACTAAGTCACTAAGGAATAATTTGTAGCTGCCATTGACCCTTGACTTTCTGCTGATTACCCCTGCCCTCATCATCATCTATTAACACTATATTTCATGGTCAATTTCCATTGTAATCCACTAATGGACTAGAGGTGTCAGCCAAAATACACATATTAGAAAAGCGCAGATGGTGACGCAGAAAGTACATCCAACACGCCTGGAAAAAGTTGACATGTGGCAGAACGAATTTTGCAATTGACGTCAATAAACGTAAACACACAAAATATTATTTCTACGTTTATTATATTTTGTTTTCTGCATTTTCAGTAAGAAATGTGTTAGTCATTTTATTTGACTCCTTTGGTTTCATTCATGGAAAATTTTGGAATGTAAATGGAATTTTTGTTTTTTGTTTTTGTTTTACTTGCCCTTGAAATTTACAGGAAACTGTTTTAATGACGTTGAAAACAACATGTCATGCAGGTAGACGGCAAAAACTTGATTTTCTGGGTTGGCATAGTGCTTCCGGATTACTTTAATACGTGTACAGTCCGGGTTAGTTATAATTAATGTTTTGCAAAGTGTTTGCACTGCACGCATAAGGAAAACCAATTTATTATACAAAAAGTGTATATTTGATAATGTCTCTGTAAGCATTGTAAATACACTATGACTGATTGTGTGAATTATATTACGTTATTGTATGCTAAAAAACATAAAAGTCATACGTAGCAATTTTGATATGTACTCTGTTGCTGTCGTTAGTCACATGTTGAATTTTGATTTAAGATCTTTGATCAATGCTCAAGATTCCTCTGCCAGAATCTACCTTTTTGCATATACCACCTCTACCTTCTATAGCCTCCACCCCCATTTGAACTTTTCAGATTTTTTGTTTACTTGCCATTTGATTCCGTATTGTGAACTTTCTTGGTCATAGCATATATGACATTAGGAAGTCTGTTGTGTTAATGCAACGAATCATAACCTCCATAATCTCGAATATTATCCTCTACATACAGAGTTCATAGCACTGAAAAGAGGTCAGGTGAAAAGATTTTTATCATCAGCACACATGCCA
Source organism: Julus scandinavius (assembly GCA_034696685.1). Taxonomy (NCBI): domain Eukaryota; kingdom Metazoa; phylum Arthropoda; class Diplopoda; order Julida; family Julidae; genus Julus; species Julus scandinavius. Next base: position 13,429 of record JAQGAE010000267.1, on the reverse strand, counting down.
CCACAGCTTACATGTACACATGTATGTAATAAACTATTTCATAGATTTCCACTGCTCGAAAATAAGTCACGATGTTTGCTTTGTTATTTTGCACTTGAAATCGCTCTAATTTAAGACTATGTTCCTGCCATAAAAACAAAAATGGTTACTTTTTTTGTTACTAAATATGGCAGTTATGAAACAGCTGGAGTGGGGAAAGTGTAAAAATAATGAGAAAAGCCTAATGCAAAATACTAATACAGTATAGTGCATGATGTTGCAGTCTTATCTACCACGTTATCAAAACAAGCTTTTTTAAAACGTTTATGGAGATATGGAGAGTCGTTACCTCACCATCTTGAAATTATATTGTACTTCTCAATCAATTTTTTTTTTAACAAAATAAAAATGTACAGTTTAACTTCCTCTGACACAAATGCTAACATGTTTTTTGAAAAATTAAAACAAGTTAGTTCTCTCTATCTTAAACTGGTCGGTGATTTTATTTATGTAGGTAAAGTGATTTTTTACGTCCATAATTTAAAACAAAGGAACATTTTTAGTTTTCTTGTTTTTTTCTTTTGATAATTAAGCTCTAGTCTGCGTCTATCCTGATTGGCTTTTCACGTTTGCTTCTAGGCAAGTAATAACTATTGATTGTCAGTAATGAAATATTTTACAATCAATAAATTGATTTAGGAGATCAATTAAAAGTCAACCAGGCAGAAATTTGCATGTTTGCAAGGAGTAGCCTAGAAATCTATCAAGTTTGTATGACCTACTTTTCAAATGAGTGCAGTCTGTGCAGAGCAGTAATCATAACTCATATTAGTTATTACCATTATTAGACTTAAGTTCATGTGGAAATTTGAATGATATCCGTTGAAATCGTGTCCTGAAGAGGTTTTTAAAGTCTGCAATGCTGACTCTGAAGGGGGAAACTAGTAGTTGTTTTTCAATTGTGTCACAATTTAAAGGAAGTTTTAACTGAATGCGAATCCCATCATTTATATTTTAATTCTCTTGTTCTGTTTTTTTATTTAGATTGGTGACCATTGTAGGTAGCGAAGTTTTTTTGAAGGTTATTATACATGCATAATGGTATTATAGGTGTCCTTTAACAAACCATAGGTCGGGTTATACATACCTTCCTGAAGCTATTCAGGGATTAAAATCGGTTTTGATAAGTGTATAGTTTCCATTGTTAACGCTCTTCCGGGTTTATCTAGCAATCATGGTGTAATGTGCGTGTTCAAAAATGTTTCAACAAAGTTGGTGGTATGTCTGTGCCAAAACTTCCCAAATTACTTTCACATTTGTTTTATGGGTATAATTGCATAATTTGAAATATTGTTTTCACAAACCGGTTTCCTTCCTAATTTTGGCATTTATTCAGTTCAACGTATTGATTTATTTTTTAGTTTAATACCAAGTTGACTGGTTAGTTCTCTGAATTTAATTAATTTATATATATATAGGGCCACTCATCATCATTGTCGATTTGTTTATTTTGAAAAATATGAAGTTTTCAAATTTTAGAAACATTTGCTGGTAGTTTTTCAACTTTTATGTAATTAACTGTCTTTATAAGGCAACTTTGATGGCAGTCCCCTCAGGACTTCCGCAAATTATATCTGATGTCAGATTTCAAGACTGGTTATTAGATTCTGATTGAGTGATTTCAATTAAATTCATTTAAAGTATGATATCGTACGCAAAAATACAGATTGTTCAGACTACTATGCATTTAGTGTTGCAACTTTCTGTCCTGACACATCGGAGTTGTTTATACAGAACTTTCATGTAATAAAATATAAAACTAAATATATTTTACATAAATATCAAATTGGAGAGAGTATTTTATATATGTATATATATAGTATACACACATGTACTGATGTACAAACATTAATGTATAGAAATGACACAGATGAAAATATTTTACTATCAAAACTTTGCAGTATATCATTATGATTATGGTTGTTATTTAAATTTCATAGGAAAATTACACCGTTGGTCTTGAACGTTGTACATGTTCTCTCCAGATCCAATCCAGTCTATCAGCGCTTTTTCTCACTTCCGCTTGTTATCCCAACTTCAAAGATTTTCTCTCATATTGCTTGATCCTAATTCATTTCACCTAGACCCTGAAAAGAAAGTAGTGCGATTTAAATAAGTGACAATGCAGGTTCTGTAACTATAATTTTAGATGATTACACATTGGTGATGACGATTTCCTCATTGCAGGTCTTATCAGTGGTCAGTCAAAGAGCCAGTTCAATTCCTGCATCGTCTATTGATAAGTGCTGTCACTGTGAGACGATATTTGCATTTTTTACTAATTTCGACATTTTTGCTTTAGGGCAAAACTTCAGTCCTGGAGGAACGGCTGCAAAAACTTGAGCAAGAACTATGGAAGAACCATCAGATTTTAGGCAAGCTTTCCGATACAGTAGAGAAGATTCGAAAAAATAGAAAAGAGTTGAGGCCGACAGATCCGAAACGGTGGCCCGTGGACGATAATCCCTCAGAAATAGAGCGGCAAATCTTGCCCAGCCATGATGCCAACAACAGCATATATCAATCTGTGGATTCGACCTGTCCAACATACAAGTTCTCCGCCAAATCTGATATTGATGTGAGCCTATGCTACCTGACACTAATTAATCGAATCGAGTTTTCCGAAATATACAATCCTGCTTATTCATTTGTAGATGCTGGAAGTTTACGAGAAACTGACATTTGAGAACACGGATGGCGGGACTTGGAAGCAAGGTTGGAAAATTACATATGACGAGAAGCAGTGGAGCAACGATGCCAAGTTGAGAGTGTTTGTCATGCCACACTCGCACAATGATCCAGGTCATACAAAATAATTGTTTAATTGTTTGGTGGATGTGTGAAGAATGAGCATGCAAATAATAAATAATGATCAACAACATTATCTTCTAGGCTGGCTAAAATCTTATGAGAAATATTATTTGGACCACACAAGACATATTTTGAATAACATGGTTAAAAAATTGGGAGAGGATTCAAAGCGCAAGATAATATGGGCGGAAGTGAGCTATCTCTCAACTTGGTGGGACCGAAGTAGCTCGGAGGACAGGCGTGCACTCAAAAAGTGAGATTTAAAAATTATTTTTTTGCAGGCACTCTACATCTCCTGACTTTTAGATGTGCCCATTGGTGGGGGTTATGTTCAAAAGTACAGATTTCGATTTGGATTTCATTACATTGGACCAGACTCAAATGTCTTCCAATTTTTAATTGCTTCTCATGGGTTTCTCTCGAATTTTGGCAATTTTCACATCTTCCGCAGGAATCCATTTATTGATAAGCAATTACGAGTGAGTTTATAAGTTATTAACAGGTTAAGCGAGACTAAATAATTGCTGTTGTATTATTGTGCACCAATTATACAAACAATTAAGTTAATTATGTTAATGATCTTAAACTTTCATGACTTAAAAATGACTGATGGAAACGTGGTTTGCTTAATAATGGTATTGAGGAAGAAATTAAATGCAAAATGACCTTCCTTCTAGCTTGGCAAATTATGTTTCATGCTCCTGCGATACACCCACCATAACTTGTTCATGTATAGGCAGGAAATTTTCTTTATAATTGTGTCCTTGTGCGGAGCGAGTTTTTGCAGTTTACTTGCTACAATAATGGTTTTCTTGTAGTTATAAAATATATAAATAATAAAATTATTAAGTAAGTAAATCCCTCGAAATTATGGTGAGAGGCTACGCCTTCTTCGAAAACATTGTATAAAAATATTTTAAAAAACGATTTTCTATTGACGGAATTTTCATTTCAATGTTAAAATTGATCATTGCAGTTTTGTTGATAGCGGACAACTAGAAATTGTAACTGGGGGCTGGGTTATGAACGACGAAGCAGTCACGAACATCTTTGCTATAATTGAGCAAATGATGGAAGGCCATGAATGGTTACAAAATCATTTAGGTGAGACAATTGCATGGATATTTATTTCCTTGATTGATTGATTTTTTTGTGTGCATTCATTTGTATTGCAAAATGGTTAACTTCTTAATTTGCATTTTCAGGCTATTATCCTGAAAACGGCTGGGCCATTGACCCTTTTGGGCTTTCACCTACAATGGCATATCTTCTAAAACGAATGGGTTTAAGCCATATGGTAATTCAACGGGTTCACTACTCAGTGAAGAAAGAGCTTGCCAAATATCAGAATCTGGAATTTTTTTGGCGGCAGCAATGGGGTTAGTGGAGCAAGCTTCGTTTTTGAAATGGGTCTTCTTCAAAGGCCTTAATTTTTTTCTTAAGTAGGTGCACGTTACTAATGCATGGTGTTTTTTTTTAACCCAATTATAGATCACAGCAATGTCACCGATATGTTTTGTCACATGATGCCCTTTTACAGCTATGACGCTCCTCACTCGTGTGGGCCTGATCCAAAAGTTTGCTGCCAGTTTGATTTCAAAAGGCTTCCAGGGGGTAAAATCAACTGTCCTTGGAAAATACCACCGCAGCCAATTACAGAAAAAAATGTTCATGACAAGTAAGAAGTTCTGATTCGGTTTTGTCAGCTTTAATGAAATGTTCTCTTGATATTGAGGAAAATTGACCCTAGTTCATTGGTATGCTACCAATTAAGTCTAGTTCAGTGGTCTTCAAACTAGTAAACCAATCTGAATTTGATAGCATATTAATACATCTTTATGCTCAGTTTTCAAGAATGATATGAAATGTTTAATCACAACTTTGTCAACTCAAATCCATACTCACTTTCAGAGCACAATTGATTTTGGATCAGTATCGAAAAAAGGCTCAGTTGTACCGTACAAACGTACTCCTTGTTCCACTGGGGGACGATTTTCGTTATGATAAAGCAATTGAATGGGACCAACAATTTATAAACTACCAGCTTCTTTTTGATTACATGAACAAACAGTCGGACTGGCATGTTGAGGTAAAATTCGTAGCATTTCAAAGTAAGGAGTATACCAAATAAAAATAACGAAAACTCATCCATTTCTCTTTTATGATGTGGCAGGCACAATTTGGTACGTTACGGGATTATTTTAATGCCTTGGAAGAAGAAATGCTAAAGAAACACCACGAGAATTCTATCAGCGAAGTTAAGGAATTCCCTTCGTTAACAGGCGACTTCTTCGCGTATGCCGACAGAGACGACCATTACTGGAGTGGCTACTTCACGTCTCGCCCTCTATACAAAAGCATGGACCGTGTCTTAGAAAGCTACTTGAGAGCAGCTGAAATCATGTTTTCCACTCTACTTGCCCACCTAGCTAAGCAACAGATTGAACAAAGTTTTCTAGTCTCTCAGGTTCTGCCTCAGATTGTGGCTGCCAGGCGAAACCTCGGGCTTTTTCAACACCACGATGCCATTACGGGAACTGCCCGGGATACCGTGGTAGTAGATTATGCGAACAGGCTTTTCCAGTCCATCGCCGATCTTCAAGATGTAATTGGCAAAGTGGCGGGAACCCTTTTAAGTCCAATTGGCAAGGAAACCGAATCGCTAACAATTTCGTTTGATCTGGATGACAACAGGGCGTCACACTCGTCCATTTCCAAAAAGACGTTAATACAGATGGCGCCCGACGGAAGAACTGTGATCTTTTACAACTCGTTGGGCCACCTCCGGCAAGAAATCGTTACATTATTAGTGTCAACACCCAGAATATGCATTTATGATTCACTAAACAAGACAGTGCCCTTCCAAATTAATCCTGTTTGGCATGGAAAGGAAGTAGCCGACGATCAGTTTGAGGTGGTCTTTGTTGTCAGCGTGCCAGCGATCAGTCTATGCACTTACTTTTTAAGACCCAGTGAAGATTTGGCGTGTGGCAGTTTTGCACAGCTTGATTTCTACAACGTCGCCGATCTGCCGTCAACAAGGTGGGTGTAAATTTAGGTTTAAATAGTATGTTGTTGCACATGACTTTGATGGATAAATCGGATGGTTTTCGTACACACTCTGCATTCTTTGAATGCCTGTTATAACTTTGTACACATTTCTTTTTTCTCATTTCAGTCAAACTCACTGGAATTTTGCGAAAGGTGGGGTTGGGAAAATATTTATTGAAAATAAATTCGTCATCGTAACGTTCACTTCAATGGGACTTCTGGACAAGATAACAACATTGCACAACAATGAGGCGCACAAGGTTTCGATCTCGTTCCATACATATGGCACTACCGACCAGAAAGACAAGAGCGGGGCTTACCTTTTTCTTCCTGGTGGCGAAGCCACTCCGGTAGAATTCAAGCAGCCGATCGTGAGGGTTATGAAGGGGCCACTGTTATCGGAAGTGCGTGTTTTCCTTCCCCACGTTGAGCATGCGGTCCAAGTGAAAGCATCCCCTGGATTAGACGGCATCGGTGTGGATATGGTCAACATTGTCGACATTACGAAGGAGAAAAATCGCGAACTCGTAATGCGCGTTGAAACTGACATTTTGAGCCAGACCGATTGGTACACTGATCTCAACGGGTTTCAAATGATCCACAGGAAGACCATGGACAAACTTCCCCTGCAAGCCAACTTCTATCCAATTTCAACCATGGCTTACATAGAAGATAAATCCACCCGTTTCACGGTTTTAATGGGACAACCTCTGGGAGGTGCCAGCCTGAAATCTGGCTGGTTGGAGATCGTCCTGGACAGACGCCTTCACCAAGACGACAATAGGGGATTGCAGCAGGGAGTCCTAGATAATAAACTAACTCCCAGCTCGTTTAGATTTTTATTAGAAAAACGTACAGTCATCGATGGCCCAGTACCAGAGAGAGTTTCAATGCCATCATTGAGCGCACACTTGACATCTTATGCTCTGCTAAATCCAGTGCTGAGACTCATTGTAGTTTCCGACTCTGGGAATGCTGTTGTTCCTATGCAAACAATGGCCCCCATCTTCACACCTTTGGGTGAAGATTTTCCATGTGATGTTCACATGCTTCACCTCAGAGCAGGTGTCACCGAACGATTAGGCGAACAAGAAGTGTTTGCGATCAAGAATTTTTCTGTGCTGCTCCTTCACCGTTTCGGATTCGACTGTGAAATTTATACGCCACAACTGAACTGTCAGATGTCCCAGGGAAAGGTAAGAAATTGTTTAAGACCTTTGTAATTCACTAGGGTAGCGATGTTCAAACTGGGTTCCAGGAAACATTTTCAGGGGTTCTGCAATGCTTATATAAAATTTAGATTATTTTTTGGTATAACTGATGTCACTTTCAACAATTGGAATGATTGACGCAATTCAATCAAATCATATCTTTAAAAAATGTAATAGAAGTTTAAATTTTGTTATTAAAAAATCCTATTTAAAGGCTAAATGCATATGAACAGTTATATAATCATTGCAATTATACAAAATTAAGTTCAAAGTAAAGTTTCCATCAAAATTGAATTGAATCGTAAATATATAAACTTGTATATTAAAATTGCAAACATATAATGGGACTAGGTAGAATTTAACATATAGTGAGACAAAATTACCAAATTCAAACTGCAAACCTGATCTTGTTCAATGTATTAGCCACTTCATTTATCGCTTACATAATTTTTGTATTCCGCCTAATTGTAATATTTTTTGATATTTTCATTTCAGATTAATCTAAGTCATTTGTTTAATACGTATTTTCAAAACGATGTGACGGAAACTACATTGACTGCATTGTACGACTTCCAGACGTTTTCAAAATCAACTGCTATCACGTTAAGGCCCATGGAATTAAATGCTTATAAGTTATTTAGATGACCTTTACCTCTAGCAAGAAACTCTGGCATCTTTTTAAATTTTCTTGGAACCTTATTTAATAAGCTTTGAAAGAAAATTTGGTAGATTTGAAAACAACAGAAAAAAAAAAAGATAATTGCATAATTTTTCACGAAGTGCGAATTAACTTAATTTAAATCAGCTGTGATTCTAGTGGGTGAATGAAGTTATTTAATTTTATGAAAGAGTATAAATTTATTAAATGTTACACACATGATTGAAAATACCATTGGTCATTCCCAATCGATTATTCGATTATTAAAAGCAAAGTAAAAGGAGGCATATTGTCTCATTTTGATGCACAATACTGTAAAAAGCGTACCCCAATCTTCTCCATACATCATAATATCAAAAAGCATTCCAATAATTGCTTGGTAGAGGCTTACATAATATCAGCATAATTGGTCTACTTGATCCAATTTAATATAAAATTCTCAGTCAGATTAATCTGTACCGCATACCCTCGTTCAGTTACAAATATAGTGTATTAAAAATGGGTACTCATGATGTTCTTTCGTTGAGGAAAATGTTCAGATTTCATATACGCTGTTTAGGTCCTCTCGTGAGTATTTAAAAAGGAACTGATGTTGTAGCTTTAATCCCTTGATTTGGGAACCTGTCATAATTGTAGGATGACGAATTATCATTGGTGACAATGACGTCATATTACTACAGTAACTGGTTTAAAAAAAACCATTCAATAAAAACTTTTGTTTTAAATTTGTTTTACTGTAGATTAAATTAAAGATTATTCTTTAGTTTGTTGATGTCTGGTCTTATAATTTGCACATTGACACTTGATCAAACCTAATTGGATGGGGGAAATTGATATGGATAAAACTGAATGTGTGCTGTTACATGAGTAAAAAGGTCAATTAATTTCCTCAAAGATTTGTGCTATTTCTAACGCTTGTTTGGAGAGGGGCACCTCCTGTAAATTTACTAAGATGGACACCACAATCCCATTGGGTGGACACACACGTTTACCCTGTATTTGTTTGTTTTGTTGTGGCAAGATTAGTAAAATGCTGCTGCCGCCAATAGCGCCTCCCGTGTGTGCAACCACATGACGTTTAACCTCTCCAAATTCAAACTTTTTGCTTGGATTGCACACTTCCCACCCCATTCCATATTTGCTCTTTCCTACGTTGATAGGAGCCCACATTTTCTTCACTGTATCAGATTTCAAGAATCCGGGCAATAGTTCCAAGATGCTACAACGGACACCTGAAGAAATGCACTCGGAACGTGAATTTTCTGGACTTAGGTTATCATCGATTTGGTAGCTGTATAACATGAGGTTGCCGAAATGTACGAGATCTCCAACCGTCGAGAGGATACCGCCTCCAGCCCACTTGTAAGAGTTGTCAACGTATGGTGCATTTTCAATATGCCCTTTATTGTTTTTCCAGTAAAATCTGTAAAGGAGAAGGAAAAAGGTTGCATCAACGCTAACAGTGAGTTTAAATTTTCCTGGTGGATTCCTGCATTTCCGACATTTTCTAAATGCACTGCATTCAATCACTGGTTAGCTTAAAACAATTCATTTATAGTAAGTCTGAACTAACTAAATTATTAATTAAACATTTTTTATTGCACCTTGCATTGTTATTTTCTTACCTAGATCTGTTCTTAATTATCCTTCCGTGGACATCTAAATAAGTGTTTTTCATCCCTAACTCCTGTATCATTTGTGTAATGTATTTATCAAATGGCGTTTTCACTACAGATTCCACAACAGCGCTGACCAGCGTCCAACCATATGTCGTATACAGGTAGTCCGTTCCTTATAATTGGTTAAGTAAAATTTAAATTAAATAATTCACTACAACATTGCCCATATGTATTAACTTTCATTTTATATTAAACTGACCTGGTTTGAATAAAATAGGGTCGTCTTTAAAAAGTTTTAACGAATCTGTGACTGAAGGAAATGTATCCATTTGGTAACCGTCTTTAATTTCTTTAACTTCACCATTTTTTAATTTTTCATCTCCGTTTTTCGATTTGTCTTCTTTCCTGTAGTGCCTGATGCCGCTGAGATGGCTCACCAAATGTCGTGTCGTAATGACCACCTTTATACATAAACGCATAAATTTATCAAATCCAAAAACAAAATTTTTCAGATTTTCTGATAACTCTTAATTTACCTTCTCTCCGTTAAAGGTCTTTTCAGGAAAGCTTGGAACATAGTCTTGAACTGGTTTATCAAGATCAAGCTTGCCTTGTTGCCATATTTTTGCCACGCTTGCCATTGTAATAGATTTGCTGATGCTGGCTATCCTCATAACTGTATCTGGTGAGCATGGAATTTTGTTTTCCAAATCAGAATATCCAATTCCTATGATTTATAAACTTATCTTAATTATCAGTTTTGGAATTATAGCCAAAGGTATGCATGCCTTTTTCTAAAAAAAAGCTTTCATGAATGCATGTTACGTCACCTTCTTCCCAAATCGTCTTGCCATCAATGCTAACACCAATTACAAACCCAGGAGCCCCTGTTACTGCCTAGAAAGGAAATTCATGCTTTAAAGCGTAGAATCACCCTTTCTTCCTTTACATAAAACATAGTTGATACGTAGTAACTTACCTTATAATGCTCAATTAAATTCCTTGACTTTGTAATTGCTTCCTGTAAAGATTTCTTTTGATATCCGCGTGAAAAATTATTCCGAGACGATGTGTCTTCGTTGCCACTTCTCTTTTTTTCTTTATCACTAAATGGGTCGGATGCAACTCCTATTGCAACTGCTGCAGCTATAAAGCCAATGCCACATGTTCCTTGTACAATTTTGGGAAGATTGTTCCACATGGTTTAATTACTAGAAAAACGTCAGAAAGATATGAGCAAAAAGAAAAATATTTTTCTGTAGTTAAAACATTTTTCTAAACATGGTAGAAATTGGAACTAACTCTTTAATTATCATATTGGTTTTTTTATACTGGCTGAAAGGTAATGAATTTAATTGAATTCCATCATCTCCAAACTTAAATATCAGAAAACAAACATATTAAAATATTACTGCTTAGTTTTTTTGAAGCTTTGGTCACATTTTTTTTTATTATATGACGATCAGATCTATGCTACTTTATTTACCGGTCCGTACCACTCAGTTTGTAAATTTAGATACAATTTCTGGCTAGATCTGGTACCATAATAGAGTCTGAGGCTTGTTAAATAATAGCTTATATCTTAAAGTTGGCCTTTACAGTGGCTTTTTTAAATTTTGTTTTAAAGAAAATTCGTAAATAAATTATTATTTAAGGATTTGAAAAATACTTTTTTGTTCAATATCGAATTATTTTATCCAAATATGATTGATAAAGTTAAAAATATTATCAAAGCTATAAAAATATAAGAAATTAGTGCAATAGTTAGTTTAAATTTGTATGTAAGGTTATTACATGTTTATTATTTCCACTTTAAATATTTTTTTATTGTAAACAAGAAAATTAAAATTGTGTGAACAAGGGCAAGTTCAGGTGAAACTTTATTTGCAACCTTTGCTTTTGTTTAATTATTAATAATATATTATTACACATAAACTGAACATTAAATTAATCTAACACAAACCAAAATAGCAATATACTTATAAGCTTGGATCGACTATCCTCCTTTAATTACTATTATTAAAAGCTATTTGAGCAGGACATTGACCTATATTTGCATTTTACATAGTCAACGCTCGGCAATGTTCATACTCGATTCGCGTGGTCGCAATTCACTAATATCGATAATTAAATAAGATTGCTCATCAGTGGACTTTTCTCATACCTTTTTTAGGTGCGAAACGATACGGGAGACGAAAAACGATTTGGCCTTGTTATCATATACTTGTTGGACAAAAAAGCAATTATACACAAATTTCAACTTATAAACAGCTGATACGTGTTTCCCGCTTTTGCCGCTACGTGCCGCTGGCATTGGCTTGCGTCACAATGATGATGTAAGTCGGTCGCATGTGTTCGTCTTGTTCAAATTTCGAAGTTTTGATCTTTAGGTCTGGACGTGTTTTATTTTTGCTAGCATTTGGTTTTTAAATATAGTTTAAATTAATTTTCGAAATCATGAGTAATGCAGTTGGTCGATGTCTGCCATATTTCACATCTGGAATAGTAATCAAAGGTTTTGGAAGAGGAAGCAAGGAGTTGGGAATTCCCACAGGTGAGGTATTTATCAGGTAATTGAATGTGATATCTTGCGGCATTTTCTTTTTACTGATTGTAACAGGCTTAGAAAATATTACGAGTTGGCATATAGGGCCCAGCATGATCACGGGTCTTTTATATTAATTGATGTAATGGTAAACTTGTTTTAATTAATATTGGATTTAGCGTATATTCCTTATCCGGTAAAAAAAATCGTAGTGCTAGTTGTCAGGGTATGTGACCATAGGATTTTAGAACCACATGAGCAAGAACCGAATATTAATATGCATAACCCCATATTTTAATTAAACCATTGGTTAAAGGGAAGACCAAAATTCATGATATTTCGGGTGTGATATATCCCATTATCCGGAATGGACTACATTAAATGATCGGATTTTGAAATAATGTTGCATTGTGGAAATTCCTTAAATTTTATTGAGAAATCGAGAAGTGTGTATATATTATGATTGTGTTTTGATAAGTGATATCAAATACGTACAATCTACAAGACAAACTGGCCCAATTAATTTGTAATTACAAGTGATGTAGGATTTATAAATTAATAACACGTTCCCATGTTGACCTCGGTACTTAAGGCCAAGATAATAAGATTTGCATTCAGAAAATATCTAACTTGTATTTTTTATCTGAGGTAAGAGAAGATTAAAGTAATATAAGAATATAATCACTTGCCTCAGTCAAGGCCATATATATATATATGGGGGGGGGTGGATTATGGGGATAGATTCCCCCTCCCGAAATCCAATGAATTTTACAAATTTCAACCCGAATCCGCCAATTTTCCGCGATTTTTGGACCATATCCTCCCCTCCCTCTCCCCCTTTTCCCCCGTAATGTGATCACATATACAGTCTTGGCCTCAGTTATCTCTGTGCCAGTCTAGTAGATTACACATAATCTTCATGCTTTCAGTATGCAAAATAAATGGCTCAATTGAAGTAGAGCAATTGAGATTTCCTTAAATTAAAAGCACTCTTAAAGATTTTTAGCACACCTTAAATTGCTAGTGATCATGTGAAAATAAATTTATTTAACAAAGATGAGATGAGTGGTAATTTCCTATTAGTTTTGATTAAGGTATTCAAATGAACTACTGTGTGAAAATTTACCTGGCTTTGGTTTTTGTAGTTTTCGAAAGTTGCAGGTAAACTTCCTCTATAAATTGACCTTGGCCAAGTTCTCCTCCCGCAACTTTGTCTTTCTTCCTGTCTTCTCTATATTTTATCCATGCAAGCATGCATATGGTGACTATTGTTGTGGCTGCCATTAAATATAACAAATATCAGTAGACAGGTGGAGTAAATTTAATTTTAAAAAGCGAAAAGATGAGGTTTTTTGCGTTTATAATTCCTGAATTGCGTGTTCAACTACATTTTCTGTCAAGCATCCTTGAGTTTTAAATTATTGTAGCATTCCATTGGCTGCACAATAAATTAACGAAGGAAAGTTTTGTCACTTACATGCAGTTGGCACATAAT